>JASEVX010000010.1:31901852-32001852 GCA_031761405.1 Serripes groenlandicus
AAAACACGTAGAAGTCATTTTAATATCGAAAAAATACTAGGACTATTTAGGTGCAGCTAATGTGTATTCTAAGTGGAAGTGTAGTTTAACCGTGACTTCCGCCAAAGCAACACGATCACGTTAACCGCATTATTTTTTGAGAAAAAATAATTCGTTAAAAATCATATCAGTCGAACGATTAAATACATGTTTGTTTTATTTTCAAGGCGGGCATCAAATCACAGGATTTATCGATAGCTCTAGAACCGGAAGCAGCCTCGCTTTACTGTCAGTATCTTCCGGTAGAAAAGTTCAATATTGGCGGCAAGACCAAATTTTCGGACGCCAAACCGGGAACAACCTACATGATTGTGGACTTGGGAGGTAATGTAACTGTGTTAAGAGCTGTCAGACCTAGCCTATTTGGCTCGCCGGAGCTATACCGAAGCACACATTTGGCGATTTTCGGGGATCGGTACTAGTACATGTACGACAGCGCAACGGTATCACATCGCTAAGAACGGTAGTACATCGTCAGGACATCGTCAGAACATCGGCGAAAAGATTAGCAACGGCAGGCGACGGTATACATTCTTGAACATGCTAGAAAATGTCTGCTGTTGCGCTGCCGGAGCGAGCAACGGAACTACAACAGCAGTACGGTATGGCGTCGTTAATGTCGGTAGAGCACCGGTAGCGCCCCGTAATAGATCGGCGGCTCTCCGGTGGCATCAATGTGTACTGTACTGGTACATATGTGATCCCGTAGTCCTGCCGATGTACAAACGGATGTACTACTGCTCTTACCGATATTGCTACGGCCAATTTCTCGCCGTTGTTAATTGTGTGCTCCGGTTTAGTCCCGGCGAGGTACATTGGTAATGTGTGGCAGGCTCTTTAAGAAATAGACGAAATGTATCCTTAATGTGAAAGTAAAATATTGTATGCTTTGTTTAGAAATAGGCAAAAATAAACATCCTATTACAATTAGTTGGAGTTCGTAGTCACGTTAGTATTGAGTGAACATTATTGCGTCCATGTCCGCTCGAAGAAACGCTTAAGGAAAAGTTGTATACTTAATATATATAGGATCTGACATGAGTTATCTTTATATAAGAGATATTAAACGAGTTCAAGAATTTTTTATTAAGCGAGCCTATGGCAAGCTTGACAAATTTCTTTGACGAGTTTAATAAAACTTTATGAGGTGACAAGGAATGTCATATTCTTTTATCACCATGACGAAACACAAAAAGAAAATCGGTTTTTTTCGCTGTCAGAAAATAGTCTTAACATGTAATACTTAATAGACTGTTAACTAATCACAGAAAAAGATTTTCATGACCGACAATGGTCCCGTTACCTCGTCCATCTATCTTGACGTTCTCAGCATTGTGTAAACATTCGCGGATGAATACACAAATAGTAATTCGGTCATGTTATATTACATGTGTCATATATTAATAAATACATAATGGTTATATTACATCGGATACAGGCATTGTCATGTGATAGAAATGCATACGTTAATTCATATTATTACTCCTTTGTGATATATTTCGACACCATGACTACTGTGGTATTGACCTGCATCGTTTCTAGTGACATTTAGACAAGTACGGTTTTGCTAGATTCAACTTTCAATAATCCGCAATAAATCGGGCGTCTCCATTTCTCATGTATAAAAGTTTGGACTATTTGATAACTAGAAGGCAAACACTGCTGATATCAGGTGAGACAGCTCGTTACAAGCTGACTCACCTGAATCAGTATTGTTTGCAAAAACATCAATATTGCCTTTGACGCTGAAAGAGGTCCGTAAAGTTAGGTTGACGACTGACGAATTGACGAGTGACGAACTGTGACATTTTTTAGGTCCGTGAAGTTATTGGATGCAAATTAGGCCCTACTTTATGTTTTCATGGCCATCAG
This sequence comes from Serripes groenlandicus, assembly GCA_031761405.1. NCBI lineage: Eukaryota > Metazoa > Mollusca > Bivalvia > Cardiida > Cardiidae > Serripes > Serripes groenlandicus. The sequence goes on from JASEVX010000010.1 coordinate 31,903,764, forward strand.
TCATTCAGAAGAGCTTCGTCAAGCTCGTCAACTTGTCAATAAAGTTGACGAAATTGACGAAAAAAATATTTTTCTAAAACCTTTATTTCTTTCCTTTAGATAAGTATCTGGTCGTATTGAATGCAAATAAGGCCCTATTTCATGTTTCATGCGATCAGACAATCAGAAGAGCTTCTTCAATTTCGTCAATTCTTCAACTCGTCAATTTAGTTGACGAAATTGACGAAAAATATTTTTCGTATTGAATGCAAATTAGGCCCTATTTCATGTTTCATGGCCATCAGTCAATCAGAAGAGCTTCATCAAATCGTCAACTTGTCAATAATGCTGACGAAATTGACGAAAACATTATTGTTCTAAAAACCTTCATTTCTGTCTTTTAGATAATGTATCTGGACGTATTGAATGCAAATTAGGTCCTATTTCAAATTTCCTGGCCATCAGTCATTCAAAGAGTTTCGGTAAGTTCGTCAATTCGTCAACTTGTCAATTTAGTTAACGAAATTGACGAAAAAGATATTTTTCTAAAAACTTTATTTCTGTCTTTTAGATAATGTATCTGGACGTATTGAATGCAAATTATGTCCTATTTCAAATTTCATGGCCATCAGTCATTCAGAAGAGCTTCGGCAAGTTCGTCAATTCGTCAACTTGTCTAAAAACTTTATTTCTTTTAGATAATGTATGACGTATTGAATGCAAATTAGACTCTATTTCAATGCCATCAGTCATTCAGAAGAGATTCGTTAATTCGTCAATTCGTCAAGTCAATTTTGATGAGGAATTGACAAAAAAAAAATATGATTGTGTTTTCTGAGAAGAAGAATCTAGTAGAAACTGGAGAGACAATCCCTTGTTTATTATATTTTGGAATGCTCCTTTCTTTATATTGTTAGTACAATATAAATAAGACCAATTATCAGAATAGCTATATACCTCAGCGAGCTTAATCCATGCCGCAACATCCCTTTGTAACTTTGCTTGCTGATTGCATTGAGAGAGAGAGAGAGAGAGAGAGAGAGAGAGAGAGAGAGAGAGAGAGAGAGAGAGAGAGAGAGAGAGAGAGAGAGAGAGAGAGAGAGAGAGAGAGAGAGAGAGAGAGAGAGAGAGAGAGAGAGAGAGAAAATACAAAACAAAACAAAATGTCAGTATATGAGATGCATCGTAGCTGAACTTAACTAAATGCATTTGTTGATAAAAGCTTCCCACCAAAGAAACGCTTGACCGAAACGAAGAGAAAAGCTTTCATAGGGAAGGGGTGCAAAACACGTGCAGAAATATACCCACATCAACATATCTCAACAAGTAATATACAATATTACAAAAGCACAAAAACAAACACAACAAACATGACATAAAATAATACTGACAGTATTTATTTAACCCGGTACAAAGTACTTGTAACTATTGTATACGTTATGTAAAAATAGTACCACATGTTTGTAAAACATATCATATTGTTTAGGCAGTATGCTGTTCAAGTTCGGATTCAAACCGAATAGAGCTTCAACATACTCCTTACCATTCAAAGAATCTAGCATATTGAAAGTACTACTACCAAATTTGTTGAAAGGAATACATAAAATCAGTTAATCAGAATATGCTCAGTCAAACTTGTTTTAATATCACTATTTCCACACCGTGAGCAATGGAATAAATCAGTGCATGCCGTGTATGCAATTATATGGGCGATAGAAAAACAAGCACGATACATTATCTAAAGGAAAGAAATAAAATTTTAGAAAAATACTTTTTTTCGTCAATTTCGTCAACTTCATTGACAAGTTGACGAATTGACGAACTTGAAGAAGCTCTTCTGAATGACTGGTGGCCATGAAACATGAAATAGGGCCTAATTTGCATCCAATACGTCCAGATACATTATCTAAAGGAAAGAAATAAAGTTTTAAGAAAAATATTTTTTTCGTCAATTTCGTCAACCTTATTGACAAGTTGACGAATTGACGAACTTGAAGAAGCTCTTCAGAAGACTGATGGCCATGAAACATGAAATAGGGTCTAATTTGCATTCAATACGTCCAGATACTTATCTAAAGGAAAGAAATAAAGTTTTTAGAAAAATAATTTTTTCGTCAATTTCGTCAACTTTATTGACAAGTTGACGAATTGAAGAAGTTGACGAAGCTCTTCTGAAATAAATATCTAAAAGAAATAAAAAATTTAGAAAAAATGTAACAGTTCGTCACTCGTCAATTCGTCACTCGTCAACCTATCTTCACGGACCTCGCTGAAAGAGTTAAATATTCAGGTTTTATAGTTATATTGAAAACCCACCATATTCCGAAATGCTTATTTAAATGAAACCGAAATTCTTTCTTTAACAGGTGGCACCGCCGATATAACAATACACGAGAAGGTGTCCAGAAATAAACTAAAGGAGGTTGACAGGGCTAGTGGAGGTCCCTGGGGTGGTACGGCGGTAGATGGTGCTTTTATCCGTCTCCTCAGTGACATCATGGGAGGTCCCGTATTCGCCAAATTTTCCAACAATTGTAAGTACGATTACCTCGACCTAATGAGAGAATTTGAATCGGTCAAGAGAAACGTCAGCCAATCCACAACTGAGGATGTTAAAATGAAACTACCAGCGTCTTTGAACGAAACATGTAGAAAAGAACTGAAGAAGGAGTTCAAGGATTTAGTCAAGGTCGCGCGGAAGGAAAAACAGATCACATTTGCTGGAGATAAGATGAAGATCCACCCGGATCTCGTAAGGTCACTCTTCAGGAAGGCCACAGATAAGATTGTCTCCCACATGAAAAAGATCGTTAACGACTCTAACATTGGAAAGAAGATTTCCCTGATTCTGATGGTGGGCGGGTTCTCGGAGTCGTTGTACGTTCAGGATTTAGTCAAAGCCGAGTTTCATGACAAAGAAGGTCGGAAGGTGCTGGTTCCTAGAGATGCCGGTATATCGGTCCTCAATGGAGCTGTTGTTTACGGCCGGCAACCAGAAAACATTACATCTAGAGTCCTTCGCTACACATACGGCGTTGACGTAACAGAACTCTTCGATGCAAGCACCCACAAGCCGGGGAAGAAATTTGAAGACACTGACGGCATTGATCGTTGCGACGACATCTTTTCACGCTTCATACAAACCGGTACAAATGTCAAACGAGACCACGTCGTGGAGAAAACGTATTACACTACAGTATCTCATCAGACATCTGTGTGTTTTAAGATTTTCTTCTCCGATGAAATGGAACCAAAATACGTTGACGAGAGCAGTTGTCGGTATCTGGGTGAACTAACTGTGGATATACCAAAGCCGTCCGAGGAGAAACACTCCATCCTTGTGAAGTACACATTTGGAGAAACGGAGCTGAACATAACCGCACAGGAAGAACACAGTGGTGGTTGTAACCCGTGCACCGTTACCCTGAAAATGCTAGAATAGAATATAATCGACATGGACATATAACGAATACCTGATGTATTGATTGAAACAATTAATTATTCTGAAATTGGACCATGCATAGGTCTATGTACACATGTGTTTTTTTCGTAATATCAGCCTTATTTAATTTAATGTTGTGTTGTGGGTACCAAATAAAATCGTCTCACTAAAGATGATGCTTTTGTTAAAAGTGGTAATCATGGCTTTCCGTCCTTGGCGTTCAAGGCTGTGGGGTAAGCATTACGACTGACTCACTGGTGTCAAGATAAATAGACCAGTAGTACTGGTAACTTACCCAGGGACCGCCGTGATATAACAGCAGACGACTGTAACCCTTTCCCACCTGCAGACGCATTTTGACGCAATAACAGCAGACGAATGTAACCCTTTCCCACCTGCAGACGCATTTTGACGCAATAACAGCAGACGAATGTAACCCTTTCCCACCTGCAGACGCATTTTGACGCAATAACAGCAGACGAATGTAACCCTTTCCCACCTGCAGACGCATTTTGACGCAATAACAGCAGACGAATGTAACCCTTTCCCACCTGAAGACGCATTTTGACGCAATAACAGCAGACGAATGTAACCCTTTCCCACCTGCAGACGCATTTTGACGCAATAACAGCAGACGAATGTAACCCTTTCCCACCTGCAGACGCATTTTGACGCAATAACAGCAGACGAATGTAACCCTTTCTCACCTGCAGACGCATTTTGACGCAATAACAGCAGACGAATGTAACCCTTTCCCACCTGCAGACGCATTTTGACGCAATAACAGCAGACGAATGTAACCCTTTCCCACCTGCAGACGCATTTTGACGCAATAACAGCAGACGAATGTAACCCTTTCCCACCTGCAGACGCATTTTGACGCAATAACAGCAGACGAACGTAACCCTTTCCCACCTGCAGACGCATTTTGACGCAATAACAGCAGACGAATGTAACCCTTTCCCACCTGCAGACGCATTTTGACGCAATAACAGCAGACGAATGTAACCCTTTCCCACCTGCAGACGCATTTTAACGCAATAACAGCAGACGAATGTAACCCTTTCCCACCTGCAGACGCATTTTGACGCAATAACAGCAGACGAATGTAACCCTTTCCCACCTGCAGACGCATTTTGATGCAATAACAGCAGACGAATGTAACCCTTTCCCACCTGCAGACGCATTTTGATGCAATAACAGCAGACGACTTTTGAAAGCAGTGTGGCCAGAGGGAAGTTGCTCATGATGGGCAATTTCTCCCTTGGCCACAATGTTTTCAACATTATTTAACGATTAAGCTATCTTTTATGGAGATTTTCAAGGTTTTTGTCACTATGGTTTTTTTTAAAGTCGTCTGCTGCAGATTTGTTGTATGTGGGAAAGGGTTAAAGCGGCGCTAGATAAGAAAATCAATGTTCAATTGACAAGATGGTACGGACGGCCAAACAAGGATGGATAAACAGTAATCGTTTATTTGACTTGATATGCTTAATAAGTAATTTGTATTTGTATCACCATTCAGATTGCTTATACATAATTATGACGTAGACAACTTCTTTAACTCTTTAACTCTTAACCCTAACCCACATATAGCAAATCTGCAGCAGACGACTTTGAAAACATCTAAGTAAAACTATAGAAAAACATCTGTAATGTTAGTATAATTATTGAAACAAGTTGAAAAACATTACAACATCTCTGTTTGGCACAATGTTTTCATAAGTCGTCTGCTGCAGAGGCGTCAGAAAGCGTTTGTTTGTGCGAAAGGGTTCAGACACGGAGATGTACCACCATGCCGCTCAATATATCATTCTCCGTCCATAGTTGTACAGGGAATTGTTTGTCTGTGATAAAGTAATAGTGTTGTTTGACCAAAATGCATGTACATCATCACGGTATATTTAGTAAATTTTAAGTATGTTATAAATATGTAAACTGTTTCAATATTTATTGCACATTTTTCGATTTTATGAATACACGTATTTGATATGTTTGCAACTTATTACTCAGAATTAAAACTCTATGTTATTAAATATGTTTGATAGTGTATATCGGTCAATAACACATATTAGGAGAAAGAGATATGTTACAATGTAAAGTAAGTGACTAAAAATCGGAATTGTTTTAATTTCAATAAAACATTCGAGAAAACATTCATATTTTTGAGAAATAGACTGTACATCATTGAGAGTTTGTGATCATTCCTCTTATACAGTTTAACAGGTATGCTTCGAACCAGGAATCTAGTAGCATACACGAGTTCATTCTAGATTCCTGCGCCGAGCCCCGGTAACTCAGTCGATAGTGACGCGGGCTGTCAATCCAGGGGTTGTGAGTTCGAATCCCGGCTCGGCCAACTTTCTTTCCGAGGATTGACAAAAGTCAATGCGACATGCGTGATTCGTCTTCCACCAATGGGCTAAGTCTATGTGGAAAAGCAGCCAGTTGCTTGGGAAGATTGTTGTGTGGAGTACTGGGGTGAGAAGAACCAGGAAATGCATGAGTAGGTGAACTGGCCGCCGTGATATAACTGAGAAATTGTTAAAAACGGCGTTAAACCACAATCAATCAACTAATCTAGATTCCTGTTCGAACATTCATACATCGATATCCTCTGTACACCAAATGTTTATTATTTACAACCACACACTTCCTCGTCAATCTAAATGAAGACCATACCAAATGGGTTCGGCGGTCTCCGTACCAGGTCGGTGTTTATTAACAGTAGATATGCTCGGTGATTTCCGCTCGAAGTCGGTAGAACATACCGAATTGGTTCGTCGACCTCCGTACCAGGCCGGTGTTTATTAACAGTATGTAGGCTCGGTGATTTCCGCTCGAAGTCTTTAGAGACCGGTACTGTTCATAACGAGCAATTTCTCCTTTTGCCACAATATTTTCAATTTTTTTCAGTAATTATTCCTTCATTTATAAACTACATCTTTAAATAGACTATCTGCATGTGTTTAAATAGACTATCTACATGTGTTTAAATAGACTATCTACATGTGTTTAAATAGACTATCTGCATGTGTTTAGATATACTATGTACATGTGTTTAAATATACTATCTACATGTGTTTAAATAGACTAACTACATGTGTTTAAAATGACTAACTACATGTGTTTAAATCCCTGTATTTACGTGACTTTGTATTTAAACAGCCTTTCCATGGACAAATATTCCAGTTTGCTTTTGTTAACTGTGCAGATCCCATTCAGCCTGTACAGCCGCATAGTCTGGTCAATATCTTCATGATTCTGTCAACGTGTGTATATTCTGATCAGAGATATATACACTGATCTGAAGTTCTGAACCTTGCCGTACAGAGATGCAAACTTGTATACGTGTTCGCACGGACGAACTTAACCCTTTCCCACATACAACACATATGCCGTAGATGACTTTAAAATCATCTGGAGAATAATACAAAAAATCTCTTTATATAAAAGTTTAGATTTAGAAAGAAGTTTGGGCACAGGAGGAATTGCTCATTAGGAGTAGTTTCTAATATTGCATCACTGTTTGCCAAAGGCTTCTGCTGCAAAAGCGTCAGAAAGCGTCTTTTGGTGGGAAAGGTTTAAATCATCGTGTTATAGTCTACACGGAAGTAAATTATTCTTGTCGTTTCTCGGTATCCTAACTCAACAATCAGATCACAGGTAGTTGGTGGTAGGTAAGGGCTCATATATATTTCATTTTATATGTTCGTTTTACTTCTTTAGCTGTTTCAACGAGGTTAAACAAGGTAGGTATGATTTGTTGAATACAGTATACATACTACATTAAGTTTGGTATCATTGTATTGGTTGTTTTACATAATATCTATTAGTTATGTTATTTTCGTTTTCGATTTTCAACAACTTAAATTTTGCGTGTAAAATTTACCCATCCATATCAGACGATTTTCTGAAAATATTTGAAAACAAATGGAAATATTTATCATAATGAGCGCTCTCTCCCTTTGCAAAAATGTTTCAATACACTTTCCAATAGTTCTACTTTTATTCATAGAGAGTGTCAATGCTTTTGCATAGTTGTTTTAAGAGTCGCCTACTGCTTTTTGGGTCTCAAACTCATATACCTGACACAGAACACGTCTAATGCCTGTACAGCAGACGACTAATGAAACACAATGTTTCGTAATCTTAATCATTATTCCTGTTTACCAGATATTACAAATTCCCCTTAAAATGTTTCAAAGCAGACGACTTTAAACATCGTATGAGGTAAATGGTTAAAATATTAACGTTTTCCTTATTGTGTGTGTGTTGGGGTGTAAGGGGGGGGGGGGGGGGGGATAAAGCATATTCTCTTCTTATTCCTTTTTTTACTACCGTTTGCCCTAAAGTACAAATAAGCAGTGTTTGTTTCGTTTTACTTTCGTTTGCCCTAAAGTACTGTTTATTATTTACAAATAAGCGCTGGTTCTTACGATTCAGTTTAATATTTACAAATAAGCAGTGTTTGTTTCGTTTTACTACCGTTTGCGCTAAAATAAATTACGCAATGTTACATATGAAAACATATTATCTGTTATGGTTATTGTACTTTGAACCCTTTTCCACACACAACACATCTGCATCACGTTTTCAAAAGTCTTCTGCTGTAGATAGGCGTCAGAAAGCGTCTGTATGTAAAAAGGGTAATTCTTAAAATGGAAAGGAATGTAAGGCAGGAAGTAATTTAAAGAGTTTTAGACATGTTTAATTCTTATTGGACCGAGGTTTGTTGACCTTGTACATGTATTAACCCTTTCCCACATACAACAAATATGCAGCAGACGACTTTGAGATCATGTGGTCAAATATATGGAAATTCTCTTTAAATGAAAGATCGAGTATTGAATGAAGTGGAAAACATTGTGTTAACAATTTTCTGCTGCTGATTTGTCAGAAAGCGTGTGTATGTGTGAACGGGTAGCAAAGAGAATTGATGTCATCCTGTATCAGATTTTATCTTGCAGCATTTTGCTTATACGATAGTTTTACACTCGACTGCTTTGAAGAGAACTGAGAAAGAGACAATATGTAATATCTGGACAATGATACAGTCCAACCTTTGTTTAAAGACCAACCACCATCCACGGGAAGAGAACAATCTGGTCTTTGTTCACGGGTGGTCTTTAATTACAGGGTCATTTGAATGTGCTATGGGAAAAGGGAAATTGTTAACCCTTTCCTTCATATAGGCGCTTTCTGAAGCCTCTGCAGCAGACGGCTTTTTGAAAGCATAGCGACAAAAGAAGAAATTGCACAAAACGGATGTAAAACGAAACAAGCACTGCTTATTTGTAAATATTAAACTGTACTTTAGGGGCAAACGGATGTAAAACGAAACAAGCACTGCTTATTTGTAAATATTAAACTGTACTTTAGGCAAAAAGGATGTAAATCGTAACAAGCACTGCTTATTTGTAGATATTAAACTGTACTTTATGGGCAAACGGATGTAAATCGTAACAAGCACTGCTTATTTGTAAATATTAAACTGTACTTAAGAGCAAACGGGTGTAAAACGAAACAAGCACTGCTTATTTGTAAATATTAAACTGTACTTAAGAGCAGACGGATGTAAAACGAAACAACCTCTGCTTATTTGTAAATATTAAACTGTACTTTAAGGGCAAACGGATGTAAAACGAAACAAGCACTGCTTATTTGTAAATATTAAACTGTACTTTAGGGGCAAACGAGCAATTTCTCCTTTTGCCACAATGTTTTCCACTTTTAGTCATAGGTTATCCATTCAAGTAAAGAAATATGTTCAAAGTCATCTGCTGCAAAATTGTCGTATGAGGGAAAGGGTTAAACGGGTGAACAAGGAAGAAATATAAATTCAATTCGAATGTATATTATTTGGCATAAAAAAGAAAGACACAAGTTAAAAAGGCAAAACTTTATAAAATAGAACCTATCGAAAAATTGGATTTAAGTTTGGAAAATACCGTTTAATTAAAAAAGAGAGTATAGAATTGCCTAACGATGATTACATGTCATTACCTTTTCAACAGTATATGTATATACTTTGATTAATGTACGTACACTATGTAAATATGTGTCATTATCATATTGTAATGATTTTATTGTGTATTGCCAATGGTACGTTTATTTGCCGAATGCCTTATAATATTGAGTTGAGTTGTGATTGAAAACTATTAAAATATTGTTGGCCGAGCTGGGGTTCGGACTCACAAGCCCTGGATTGACAGCCCTCGTCACTACCGATCTAGCTACCGGGGCTCGTCAGCATATATATGGAGAGCACGACCTGATCGTTATCTACATTTGTCGTAAATAACTTAATGTTGCTTTTCTGGGGCGGGATTCACATGAACCATAGAGCTTGACATGACAAGGGCATAACACCGTCGTGGCCGATTAGGTAACGTCGGGGATTTGTAACCGGGCGTCCAGGTCGCATACGCCATAAGGCAGGTCCTGCAGTCTACCCGCGCCGACGGCGAAGTGCTGAGCCTTGTTTAGACGCTAGCACTCCGCTGCCAGTAGGAGAAATGGGCGTCGGGGCCGCATATGATTTACGGAAGGTCCCGCAGTCTACCCGCGCTTACGGCGAAGTGCTGAGCCTTGTTCGGCTGCTAATAGGGGAAATGGGAGCCGGGGCCGCAGACGCTTTAAGGCAGGTCGCGCAGTCTACCCGCGCTGACGGCGAAGTGCTGAGCCTTGTTTGACGCTAGCACTCCGATGCTAGTAGGGGAAATGGGGGCCGGGGCCGCAGACGCTTTAAGGCAGGTCCCGCAGTCTACCCGCGCTGACGGCGAAGTGCTGAGCCTTGTTTGACGCTAGCACTCCGCTGCTAGTAGGGGAAATGGGAGCCGAGGCCGCATACGCTATACGGTAGGTCCCGCAGTCTCCCCGCGCTGACAGCGAAGTGCTGAGCCTTGTTTTACGCTGACACTCCGCTGCTTGTAATGGTCATGTGAGCCGGGAACACATACGCTATAAGGCAGGTCGCGCAGTCTACCCGCGCTGATGGCGAAGTGCTGAGCCTTGTTTTACGCGATCACTCGGTTGGTAGTCGGGGAAATGGAAGCCGGGGCTGCATACGCTATAAGGAAGGTCCCGCAGTCTACCAAGTCGCGGTGGTCATGGTGGAGTTCTTTTCTTCAAGGCATATTTCCTAGACTTGTATTGGCCTTTTAATTAAGAGACCTGAAGCCGTGAATAACTTAAATAATGTTGTAAACGGCGTTAATTTCCAATACAAAACCCCGATCAATTTGTAATACAAATACAGACCATATAATATCTCTTTTTGAATTAAGAAAAGACAGCAGTTGCGCGATAACCGCTCTACTGCGCATTCAAGTATGCTTTCAGTGGGTCCCGGTGTCGTAATATACACACCGGTATTACTAACGAAAATATGTAACTAAAATAATGTTGAAAGCGGTGCCAGTGACCATTCAAACAAACAGTCAAGTCAGCGACCAATTTATTTAATTTTCAGGTTGTAGCGCTAACCGATACTGACGATGGCCGGTAGTGATACCTATTTCATGGTCGTTGCGATTGATTTTGGGACCACGTTCTCTGGCTATGCATTTCAACTCACCTCGGCTTACAAGCCAGATGACCCAACAAACAACATCTTCTGTCCGCAGGCCTGGAACTGTAACCAGACACAGCTTACCTCTCTGAAGACTCCAACCTGCCTCCTCCTGGACAGAAACAAAGATCTGGACTCGTTCGGATATCAAGCGGAGGACCGGTACGCCGAACTTTGCATGGATGGCGATAATCACAACTACTACTACTTTCGGAGATTCAAAATGGAGCTCTATGATAAAAAGGTATCCCTTTCTCTCCGATATGTACAGTCTCGTTCAGCCTCTGTAGACTGTGACTCTTCTTCTTCTTCTTCTTCTTCTTCTTCTTCTTCTTCTTCTTCTTCTTCTTCTTCTTCTTCTTCTTCTTCTTCTTCTTCTTCTTCTTCTTCTTCTTCTTCTTCTTCTTATCATCACCCCTTCTTCTTATTATTATTCTCTCCTCCCCTCCTCCTTCTTCTAGTTCTCTCCTCCTCCCCTCTCCTTCTTCTTATTATTACCTCCTCCCCTCCACCTCCTTCAAATTCTCTCATCCTACCCCCCCCCCCACTTCTTCTTATTATTCTCTCCTCTCCTCCTCCTTCTTCTAATTCTCTCCTCCTCCCATCCCCTTCTTCTTCTCATTACCTCCTCCTCCCCTCCTCCTCCTTCTTCTAATTCTCTCCTCCTACCCTCCTCCTCCTTTTTCTAATTATCTCCTCCTTCTTCTAATTCTCTCCTCCTCCCCTCTCCATTCTTCTTATTATTACCTCCTTCCCGCCTCCTTCTTCTTATTCTCTCCTACCCTCCACCTTCTTCAAACTCTCTCCTCCTCCCCTCACCCTTCTTCTTATTATTCTCTCCTCTCCTCCTCCTTTTTCTAATTATCTCCTCCCCTCCTCCTCCTTCTTCTTATTCTCTCCTTCCCTCCTCCTTCTTCTAATTCTCTCCTCCTCCCCTCCCTCTTCTTCTTCTCATTGCCTCCTCCCCTCATCCTTCTTCTTATTTTTCTCTCCTCTCCTTCTTCTTTTAATTATCTCCTCCTTCCCTCCCCCTTCTTCTTCTTCTCATTACCTCTTCCCCTCCTCCTCCTTTTTCTTCTTATTATATCCTCCCCTCCCCATTCTTCTTCTTATTCGTATTTTAATTGTTTCCATCTGTATGCCCCAAACTTCGAAGAGGTGCTTGGGTATACTGATTAACACCTGTTGTTAGTTGTTCGTAACGCTTAGTTTTCAACGCCACATTTCCTATGTCAGCGCACCTGGAGTTACCAAATTGGGTATAAACACGCATCCCATGAAGACGGTGTGTTGCATACCAAATTAGGCCACCAAAATATATTTTTTATATTTCTTATTAAAAAAAAAAATATTATTTTTTTTATTATTAATTTTTTTATTATTATTATTATCATTGTTACAACTATCCAGAGCTCTATATAAGGGGCGTGTTACATGTTCTTTAAAAATCCTTATTTGAACCTCTAACCCTATGTTGTGGGTACTCAAAAGAATCGTCTTTTTGAGTACCCACAACATAGGGTTTGCTTTAGAAATAATAGAGAAATTGTGGGGAAAAAAGCTGAATACCCCCTCCTTATCTGGACCTCTGTACTATCACCACCACACCATCATCATCATATGGACTAGTCTTACCATTATTTGTATTTAGAGTTTATCAAAAGCAGCGACAATTCCGGATGAGACCGGAAAAATGTTTTCCGCCATTACTGTGTTTGCCCGGTCAATCGAGGCCTTGATGAATCATTTGTATGAGATGTTGGAAGAAAGGGAGCTCAAGACCAGTATCGGCCGAATAAAGTGGGTTCTCACTGTACCCGCTATCTGGGACGATACCGCCAAACAGTTTATGAGAGAGGCAGCCAAAGAGGTAGAGCTATTTGAATTGTCAAGTTGCATTTTTGTCTCATCACAGGCGTCCGAGATTTTTTTGAGAAAATTAAAAAGAAAATACACAATACCTGGTTAAACTACTACAAATAGTCTTCATATGATCCATATGCTTTAATAATAACGACCGTAATGTTATCGTATGAGACAACTCGGGGAAACTTAAACAATACCGTGTTACTATAAATAGACTCCCTGTTGTATTATTATACTATATGGACCGTATATGGGGACTATTTATAGTAACACAGGAGGGATTCTCCAAATTACCATAACGATCATTTTTATCATAGTGTATGGACAATATAGAGAATTTTTTGGGTACTTTAACTAGGTAGTGTGTGTGTTTTTCCTCTCCTTTGTTCTGTAATGGGAATTTGGACGCCTGTGGTCTCATGTATTCTCTTTACATTTGACTCAAACCAATCAAACCAAATATTTAAGCATTTTCATAAGGTAAACAAAACTAATAACATATGCCTTTAAGTATTTTAGTTTTAGTTAGCGCTAAGTAATGTTGGTGGAATTGGAACCTGAGCTTACACTGTTCGTCCAATTACATATGTATAGATATATCTAGATGTAGACTATTATTTACGTTAAAATCACTTTAAGCTTTTCCCAAATACAACAAATTTGCAGCGGACGCCATTTAAAACATTACATAAAAGTACGGCATATCTCTAGATATTAAAGTATGCATCATATAGTTTGAAACATTGGGGCAAAATGAGAAATTAAGCCATTTTTTATTTATTTTTTACAATGTAACTTCCCAACCCTTCTGCTGCAGATGCGTCACAATGTGTCTTTAAGCTGGAAAGGTTTAAAAGATGTTAAATCGAAGAATGAACAATGAACCCCGAATCGCTTGACACGAGTCATGTACATATGACCATCGCCATGCGAGTGTATGGCATATTGCATTCCACATAATTGTATATCTCATAATTACATTTGGCGATTCATTATAATTTACCACAAGAAGAATTTTGATTCAAAGCATCAAAGACGCCGCGCATGATTTTGAAGCATGACTTAAAGGAAGCAGATGCAGTTCAGTACATTTAAATAACCTGTACAAGCAGACAGGATGTAACTATTTCGAACAAGAAGGCCAAATGTCCCTTAATTTATTTTAAACAAGAAGGCCAAGATGTGCCTATATTGCTCACCTGGCTACCATAGCCTATATAAAAAGGTTACCAAGAGCAGAAAGGGTCAATATTGACGTAGGGATTAAACGTTTTATATGCTACGATCTATGTGATATTCAGCATGTAAAGTTTAGTCGTGAAATGACAAGTTTAGTCCTGAAACCATTTGGTTTACGGTTTGCTTAACATTCACTGCAACTATAATGTGTCATACAAGCTGAAGTTTCTCAAGTGGGTTTTTTACCAATAAACTGTTTTAAATCCTCTAACTAGATCCATTAGATAAAAAACAAATATACATGCTTACATATTAACATATATTAAGGTGTATTGCCTCTAGTTATAAGTTAAGTGTGACACAAGCTTTAAAAGGAGAGGGAGAAGTCTATTCTCCTTCCAGTTTAGCAGAAATCTGATAGCAAAAACGGGAGTATATAAACAAAGAAAACGAAGTAATTAAAAAAAACAAGAAGATATTTATGATCAAGATTGAGCATTATGAAAGTTCACATGTATAGTCAACATATAGCAAGAATTATTAAGTCTATTTTGTTTGTTTGTAATGTCACTTTAATCGTTTTGAACATGCCAGTAGAAAACTGAAAAATAAACGAAAGAAAATGGTCAAGTCAGTTCCCCAAGAGCAAAGAGCGAAAACCAGTTGGTACTAATCGTTCATCTCGAACGAAACATGAAAAACGGGTACGAATCCAATGAATTTTAGAAATCGGATGAAATCGTGAAAAAAGCGAAGTATTCATAACGGAAGGAAGCAGAGACGACTTAATTCCTCTATGGGAACCGATGACACATTGTCGTCTATTCAATAAGAATGACCAAAATAGTCAAGCGATGACATGCTGCATTTACAAAATGAAATAGAACGGGTCACGTTACGGTTAACGTTGTTTTTACAGTTTCTAGAATTATACTGTAATATGTATTAATTTAAATGAATCATAATTTATTTTTTTAAAGATTATCCATTTATTTAAAAATCTCAATATTGTAAATAGGCAAAAACATCGCCAGAAACTTTTTTCTGAGCTTTGATGAATCGGGTCGTAAACCAAACTATAAAAAAAAGCGTAGCCTAGGAAGTTAGGGGAAAGTTATTAAATACCCATTAGATGTGTCTAAAGTCTTGTAATAACGGTAGAAGACATGCCTATTGTGTATCTTTGTGTGTCTTAAATCATTTCATACAATTTATTGATTCACAAAGGATGTTTTTTTTTTCAAACAAACAACAGAGGTTTAATAATAATAATAACATTGGTTTTTCCCTTTTCGATTACGTCACCCCATGGTACAAAATAAAAACCTATCCCATACTGACGCCGCGTTTCCACGCGGCGTCAATAATAACGATCTTTCCCATGCATGCGATATATTTGGCGCTATTAAAGTAAGTGTCATTTGAAGCACAGGCATCCGAGTTTTTGTAAAAAATAAATTATGCAATACCTGGTTAAACTTCTATAAATAGTCTGTTTATGGTCCTTATGCTATAATAATAACGACTGTAATGTTAACTCGTGGAATCCCCAAAAAAGACCGTGTTACGATAATAAGACTCCCTTTTGTATGATATATATAAAATTAAAAAAATACATTATTATTACACTATATATATAAAGAAAAAATACTATAAGGACCGTATAGAGGGGCTATTCATAGTAACACGGGAGGGATTCCCCTAATTACGATTACGATCATAGCGTATAGAGAATATAGAGAGACTTTTTGAGTACTTTATCGAGGTTTTGAGTTTTTTCGCATGTTTTCTGTAAATAGAAATTCGGTCGCCTGTGTTTGAATGTGTGCTTTCAAATTTCAACATTGAACACTTTTTCTTTAGATGAATTTTCTTTTAAAGCGGACTCTTCTTAAAATATCAAACCATATGAACGATTAAATACATGATTGTTTTTATTTTCTAGGCGGGCATCAAATCCCAGGATTTATCGATAGCTCTAGAACCGGAAGCAGCCTCTCTTTACTGTCAGTATCTTCCGGTAGAAAAGTTCAAAATTGGCGGCAAGACCAAATTTTCGGACGCCAAACCGGGAACAACCTACATGATTGTGGATTTGGGAGGTAATGAAATTGTGTTAAGAAATAGACGAAATGCATCCTTAATGTGAAAGTCAAATATTGCATGCTTTGTTTAGAAATAGGTAAAAATAAACATCCTATTACAATTAGTATGGAGTTCGTAGTCACGTTATTATTGAGTGAACATTATTGCGTCCATGTCGCTCGAAGAAAGGCTTAAGGAAAAGTTGTATATTTAATATATATAGGATCTGACATGAGTTGTCATTTTATATAAGAGTTAATATTAAATGAGTTCAAGAAATGTGTTATTTGGCGAGCCTATGGCTAGCTTAATAACAAATTTCTTGGACGAGTTTAATAAAAACTTTATGAAATGACAACGAATGTCAGATTCTTTTTATCACATGACGAAACACAAAATGAAAATCGTTTTTTCGCTGTCAGAAAATAGTCCCAACATGTAATACTTAATAGACTGTTAACTAAACACACAAGAATATATTTTCATGACCGATAATGGTCCTGTTACCTCGTCCATCTATCATGACGTTTTTGTTTACCGGATACACGTTCTCAGCCATTGTGTAAACATTCGCGGATGAATTCACAAATTGTGATTCGGTCATGTTATATAACATGTGTCATATTTAAATTAATACGTAATGGCTATATTTACATCGGATCTGATACAAATGCATACGTTAATTCATAGTATTACCCCCTGTGTGATATATTTCGAAACTATGACTACTGTATATTGACCCGCATCGTTTCTAGTGACATTGACACTAGTACGGTTTTGCTAGATTCAACTTTCAATAATGCGCAATAAATCGGAATGGTTCAGATCTTTAATAAATATATGCAGTAAACAATTAACTTACAACTTACACTTTGCAAGCGTTAAATATTCAGCGCCGAATTGTTTAAAGTAGACTCTTCCATATTTAAAATCGGGCGTCTCCATTTCTCATGTAATAAAAGTTTGGACTATTTCAATAACTAGAAGGCAAACAATGCTGATTTCAGGTGAGACAGCTCGTTACGAGCTGACTCACCTGAATCACTCAGTATTGTTTGCAAAAGACATCAATATTGCCTTTGGCGATGAAAGAGTTAAATATTCAGGTTTTATAGTTTGGATATACTGAAAACCCACCATATGCCGAAAGGCATTTATTTTAATGAAACCGAATTCTTTCTTTAACAGGTGGCACCGCCGATATAACTATACACGAGAAGGTGTCCAGAAATAAACTAAAGGAGGTTGACAGGGCCAGTGGGGGTCCCTGGGGTGGTACTGCGGTAGATGGTGCTTTTATCCGTCTCCTCAGTGACATCATTGGAGGTCCCGTATTCGCCAAATTTTCCACCAATTGTAAGTACGATTACCTCGACCTAATGAGAGAATTTGAATCCGTCAAGAGAAACGTCAGCCAATCCACAACGGAGGATGTAAAAATGAAACTACCAGCGTCTTTGAACGAAACATGTAGAAAAGAACTGAAGAAGGAGTTCAAGGATTTAGTCAAGGTCGCGCGGAAGGAAAAACAGATCACATTTGCTGGAGATAAGATGAAGATCCACCCGGATCTCGTACGGTCACTCTTCAGGAAGGCCACAGATAAGATAGTCTCCCACATGAAAAAGATCGTTAACGACTCTAAAATTGGGAAGAAGATTTCCCTGATTCTGATGGTGGGCGGATTCTCGGAGTCGTTGTACGTTCAGGATTTAATCAAAGCCGAGTTTCATGACAAAGAAGGTCGGAAGGTGCTGGTTCCTAGAGATGCCGGTATATCGGTCCTCAATGGGGCTGTTGTTTACGGCCGGCAACCAGAAAACATTACATCTAGAGTCCTTCGCTACACATACGGCGTTCGATCGAGCCCTGAATTCGATGCAAGTATCCACATGTCGGTGAAGAAATATCGAGACACTGATGGCACTGATCGTTGCAGCGACAATTTTTTACAGTTCATACAAACCGGTACAAATGTCAAACGAGGTCAAATCGTGGAGGCATCGTATTCCACTACAGTATCTCACCAGAAAACTGTGCGTATAATGATTTTCTTCTCCGAGGAAATGGAACCAAAATACGTAGACGAGGACGGTTGTCGCTATATGGGTGAACTAGCTGTGGACATACCAAAGCCGTCCGAGGAGGAGCACACTATCCTTGTGAAGTACACCTTTGGAGATACAGAACTGAACATAACGGCACTGGAGGAACACAGTTGTAAACCGTGCACACTTACCCTGAAAATGCTAGAATAGAATCTAATCGACATGGACATATAACGAATACCTGATGTATTGATTTAAACAATTCATTATTCTGAAATTGGACCATGCAGAGGTCTATGTACACATGTGTTTTTCTCGTAATATCCCCTTTATATAATTTAACGTTGTGTTGTGGGTACCAAAAATAATCGTCTTACTTAAGATGATGCTTTTGTTAAAATTGGTAATAATGGCTTTCCGTCCTTACCCAGGGAACGCCGTGATATAACAGCGGACGAATGTAACCCTTTCCCACCTGCAGACACATTTTGACGCAATAACAGCAGACGATTTTTGAAAACAGTGTGGCCAAAGGGGAATTTGCTCATGATGGGCAATTTCTCCCTTGGCCACAATGTTTTCAATATTATTTAACAATTAAGCTTTATCGTTTATGGAGATTTTTCAGGTTTTTGTCACTATGTTTTCAAAGCCGTCTGCTGCAGATTTGTTGTATGTGGGAAAGGGTTAAAGTGGCGCTAGATAAGACAATCAATGTTCAATTGACAAGATGGTACGGACGGCCACACCAGGATGGATAAATTAAACAATTATCCTTTATTTTACTTGATATGCTTAATAAGTAATTTGCATTTGTATCACCATTTAGATTGCCTATACATCATGATGACGTAGACAACTTTTTTAACTCTTTAACTCTTAACCCTAACCCACATATAGCAAATCTGCAACAGACGACTTTGAAAACATTTAGGTAGAACTATGGAAAACATCTGCAAATGTTAGTATAATTACTGAAACAAGATGAAAAACATTACAACATCTCTGTTTGGTACAATGTTTTTAAAAGTCGTCTGCTGCAGAGGCGTCGGAAAGTGTTTGTTTGTGCGAAAGGGTTAACCCTTTCCCTCATACGACAATTCTGCAGCAGACGACTTTAAACATATTTTGTCAAAAAATGAAAAATCTCAATAATTGAATGGATAACCTATGACTAAAAGTGGAAAACATTGTGTCAAAAGGAGAAATTGCTCGTTTGAGCAATTTCTTCTTTTGTCACTATGTTTTCGAAAAGCCGTCTGCTGCAGAGGCGTCAGAAAGCGTTTGTTTGTGCGAAAGGGTTCAGACACGGAGATGTACCACCATGCCGCTCAATATATTCATCTCCGTCCATAGTTGTACAGGGAATTGTTTGTCTGTGATATAAGTAATAGTGTTGTTTGACCAAAATGCATGTACATCATCACGGTATATTTAGTAAATTTTAAGTATGTTATGTAAACTGTTTCAATATTTATTGCACAATTTTGGATTTTATGAATACACGTATTTGATATGTTTATTACTCAGAATTAAAACTCTATGTTATTAAATATGTTTGATAGTGTATATCGGTCAATAACAAATATTAGGAGATATTAAGCTACAATGTAAATTAAGTGACTTTAAAAAAAAAAAAATTGTTTTAATTTCTATAAAACATTCGTATTTCTGAGAAACAGATTGTACATCATCGAATTTTTTATTATTCCTCTTATACAGTTTAACAGGTATGATTCGAACCAGGAATCGAGTAGCGTACACGAGTTCATTCTAGATTCCTGTTCGAACATTCATACATCGATATCCTCTGTACAGCAAATGTTTATTATTTACAACCACATACTTCCTCGTCAATCTTTATGTAGAACCAGAGACATTTATATGTCTCTGGTAGAACATACCAAATGAGTTCGGCAATCTCCGTACTAGGGTGGTATTTATTAACAGTATATAGGCTCGGTGATTTCCGCTCTAAGTCGGTAGAACATACCGAGTTGGTTCGTCGACCTCCGTACCAGGTCGGTGTTTATTAACAGTATGTAGGATCGGTGATTTCCGCTCGAAGACGGTAGGACATACCAAATTGGCTCGTCGACCTCCGTACCAGGTCGGTGTTTATTAACAGTATATAAGCTCGGTGATTTCCGCTCGAAATCGGTAGAACATACCGAATTGGTTCGTCGACCTCCGTACCAGGTCGGTGTTTCTTAACAGTATGTATGCTCGGTGAAAACCGTTCAAAGTATTTAGAGATCAGTACAGTTCTTAGACCCGTAGGTAAATTCCGTTTGAAATGACCGACAAGCCCACGAACAATAACAATCTCTACCGACTTATTGCGGAAATCGCAGATTCAGATTACGTTACGAGCTGCCTCATCTGAATCTGTATTGTTTGCAAAAAGCTCAATATTGCCTTTGGCGCTGAAAGAGTTAATGAACCCGGTATATTTCTACAAGAGTGGGTTTTGAAGTGTGGGGGGACAGGAGACGTGCTCGGCTCCTGACTGGACATCTACGACATCTAAATCAGCGACAAACTATATACAACGGCCGTATCACAGGGCCGGTCCGCACCGCTAGGTTATATCACCTTCCAAATATACACAAATGCACTATACCGGGCAGACCCATTATCAGCGGCAATAATAGCCCCACCGAAAAACTTAAGAGTCCATGTAGACGAACACATCAAACCATTTGTGAAACTCATGCCTTCCTATATCAAGGCCACCTTTGACTTCACCAACAAGATCGATGGATGTCACCTCCCTATTGATTAATAGCCCCTACAAAGGACCTGACTGCTGTAGGTCGAACGCTGAGCTGGCAACCTTCACACAACACTCTATCCAACCCGAGTACCATAACAGTGTTGAAATTAGTACTACGTTGTAATAGCTTGACATCTAATGATGAGCACTTCCTCCAAAATGGAGGAACCCCGATAATCACCATATTAGCTACCATCCTTCGCCAACATCTTTATTGGTGAGCTAGAAGCAAAAATACTCCAAGCAGCACCTTTCCGACCACACACATATTTCAGATATGAGCCGCCCCGCGATAAAATCAACATTGTGGACTCTGCGTAAAGTATCGACCCGGAATAGCCTAAGCATGCCGCGCAGGCTAATCCGGACAAACGGAATGTGTCGGCCCGCTGATCAGTCTGCGCGGACTGCGCAGGGTGATGTGGGTCGATACGTTACGCAGAGTCCGCAATGTTGGTTTTCTCGTGGAACGGCTCATATATATCAGGTATCTCAATATTCAAGCATTTAGCCTAATGGAACTGAATTTTGATTCATTATATTAGCATATATATTAGCTTTAATTGTTCTGTATATTGACGACAAATACATGATATGGACCGCAGCTTACCAGAACTAATCACATGTTATCCATTCCGTAATAACGTCAATCGGACAATCAAGTTCACCATGGAATACTCCGACAAACAAAACACGTCCCTGTACACAACGACCAAACGAGTCCAAACAGGACAGTCACGTAAGATTATATTTGATTTATACTGCAAACCAACGGACAAACACTGTTATCAGAAATATTCGTCTAATCACCCTATGCATGTTGAAAGGTCCATCCCGTAGAGCCAATTGTTACGAATCAAAAGAACTGCACACTTCAATATGAGCCGTCTCGCGAGAAAACCAACGTTGAGGACTCAGCGTTAAGTATCGATCCGGATCAGCTGAAGCATGCCGCGCAGGCCAACCCGGACAGATACTTTTCGCTTCCTGTGGATTTTCTGTTTCAGGAGTCATTACTCTATAGCTCTATCCTCCTGATACGGATTGTGTCGGCCCGGATTAGCTTGCGCGGACTGCGCAGGATGATCTGAGTCGATACATTACGCAGAGACCATAATGTTGGTTTTCTGGTGAAACGGCTCATATGACTCGCACTTCGCAAACAGAGGATACCCATGATCCCTGTTAGAAAGATGCTACAAACAACCATCTACTCGGAACAGGGCGGACTTTTCTGACACCGCACATTAACAATAAGGATACCACACGTATCCCTGCGGTTCTAACTTTTGACAAAGATCTATCATTTATAGTAGGAAGAAACCGTTTCCTCTCTTTGGCTTATTCTCTAATACTTCTTACCAGATATATTCCCAGGTAAACCACTTTTTGCTCATAAAATCAAGAAATAAAACCAAGATTACATTGCACGCGATACATGTACTAACAAACATCCCCTCCGTATCGAGCAGAACAATCGCAAACTTTCTCGATGACTGTCCAAATGAAACTTGAGACTTCAGCAACAACAAGACAAAATCAAAACAATTCTTCTAGTTCCTACACTAAACTAAAATACTACTGTAAACTGAGGTGCCACGACAAAACATCTAGTCAACCTGTTGACATGCAAACTATGTAAGAAACAATATGTGGGCGTAACAAAACGTGAATTTAAAATCAGATTCAAAGAACACCGTCGATACATGCGTACATATAGAGACACACCTGTGGCAAACCATTTACATTTTGATTCACACAACACGGAGCATGTACAATAATTATAGACATGTTACGCTCCTGTACAATAATTATAGACATGTTACGCTCCGACCCCCTATCAGAATCTGAAGCATTATCACTAGATGCCGTAGAGAAACTTATTGGATCTTTCATCTACATTCCCTCCATCCGGTAGGGATCAACATCTTTGGATAACCAGATAATTAGTTCCCACTCAATAGATATGTCTATGTTAACTGAGCTTGTTTGTAGTAATTATGGAAAATTTCAAATTACAGGAAATATAACATATGGTCACATGCAATGTCAACTACATTAAAACATTGTAAACAATGTAAACACGTATTTACCGTTTTATCAGTTTTATTTTCAACAACAATACAATATTTTACATGTATATTGTAACCACGTATTTGTCAACATGGCCTAGACTTTCACCTCACTTGAAGCAGAGACTTCTATCTCTGCTTGAACTAAAAGCTTGTCTTGACTTAATCTCCAATAGCATCACTAGAAGGCTTATACGCACATAACTTGTAAAGATACAGCTGTGGTAACGTGTGTCATTATATGATCTTGGCAACACTTTTTAGTTGGTTTAATATTAATTCTAACAAATCTATGAAATGTAGAGAAAAAAAATCTAATTTAATTGAATCAAAACAAATTTATAACTAAAAGAAATGAAAAAGGGTATGTCTCCCCATTTCAAAGGTGTATGGTCATATGCTCACATGGGGCAATCATCCTGTGAAGTTTGAAATGATTCTTGAAATGTTCAGCAACATCCATCTACTCACGGAATTGAATCATGTTGTGATGTTCAAAGACTCTTGGTCACAGGTTTGTTGAGATATTAAGCAGAAACAATAGGGATAATCTACTAAATAAGTCAATCAGCCTGAGAAGTTTGAAGACTCTTGGACAACAGGTTTTTGAGGTTTTGAGTTGTAACGTATTTTAACCTCTACGACCCTAGTGACCTTGACCTTTGACCACAAAAACAAAAGGGCTAATAGTAAGTCCAAGCATCCTACACAGTTAGAAGACTCTGAGTCAAAGGATTCTCGAGATATTGAGCAGAAACATATTTGACCTTTATAGCCCATGTGACCTTGACCTTTGACCCAGTGATACCAAGCAATAAGGATCATCAAATAATCCATGAAGTTTGAAGACTCTTGATCAAAGAGTTCTTGTTCTTGAGACATTGAGCGGAAATGGATTTGACATTGATGGCCTCTGTGACATTGACCTTTGACCAATTATTGCATGAAGATTGAATAATCTTGCGTTCTTAGGACCTTCTGCTATTGAGCAGATAGCAAGTGTGTCATACGAACCGATAGACAGGGCAACATAATTTGACCATGTCAATGTTTGTCAGGCAAAGACTACAAAATATATTAGAACCAAAATTGCAATGGATATCTCCGATTATTCTTTACACAGTAAAACGTTTTCGCCAATACAGATTACTTTTGACACACCATGAAGCATATAAACATTGCAGGAAAAAATTGATTAAAACAAGCGAATTCTTCTTTTTCCCTTTTGTTTTTAGCTTTGTGTTGTGCTATAGTTTGGGTATTATAGAATTTACAAGAAGAAAAACAAGAGGGCCATGATGGTCCTGGATCGCTCACCTGATTTTATTTGTTTTCACTTTAGCCATATAAGCCCCGCTCCCTGACGTACATAGTTTTCAACCAATCAACATGGCTTGAAGGAATCTGATAGATGGTCACCCTAGGAATATTTCTACAAAATTATTGGAAAATCGGCCAAACACTTTCGGAGGAGAAGAATTTTTAAGTTTTCACTATAGCATATAAGGCAAAATAGTCCGCCCCCTGGCGGCCATGTTTTTCGACCAATCAACATGGCTTGAAGTAATCTGATAGAGGGTCATCCAAGGAACATTTCTACAAAATTATTTGAAAATCGGCCAAACACTTTCGGAGGAGAAGATTTTTTAAGTTTTCACTATAGCATATAATGCAAAATAGTCCGCCCTCTGACGGCCATGTTTTTCGACCAATCAACATGGCTTAAAGGAATTTGATAGAGGGTCACCCAAGGAACATTTCTACAATTTTTTTTGAAAATCGGTCTGACACTTTCGAAGGAAAAGATTTTTTAAATTTTCACTATAGCAATATAAGGCAAAATAGCCCTGCCCCCTGGCGGCCATGTCTTTTGACCAATCAACATGGCTTGAAAGAATCTGATAGAGGGTCATCCAAGGAACATTTCTACAAAAATATATGAAAATCTGCTAACCAGTTTTGGAGAAGAAGAATTTTGAAGTTTTGTTTGCTTCGTTGCCATGGAAACCGGAATTCGGCATGGATCCCAAAAATTTGAAGTTATTCTGGTGAGGTCATTGAGAGGATGCTTTCTGTGAAGTTTCATCCCAATTGATCCACTGGTTACTGAGGAGAAGAAGTTGACGCACGACGGACGATGGACAAGAAAGGCAATCACAATAACTCACCTTGAGCAAAGCTCAGGTGAGCTAAATATAAAGAAAAGATGTACAAGTATGTTACACAAATATCACATGAACTCAATATCCAGGGTTAAATGTATCTTGAATTCCTAGAGCATGACTCAATATCAAGATACTCCTTGTAACACTTGGCAGGGTTTTTTCCGCTTGCCAAAACAGAATGTTACATATTCAAAATTCGTTTCAGAACATCAAATTTCCCATTTGCAGACGCATTTTGATGCAATAGCAGCAGACGACTTTTGAAAACATTGTGGCCAAAGGTGAAATTGCTCTTGATGAGCAATTTCTCTTTTGGCCACAATGTTTTCAACTTTATTTAACAATTAAGGTATCTTTAATGGAGATTTTTCAGGTTTTTGTCACTATGTTTTCAACAGTCGTCTGCTGCAGATTTGCTGTACATGTATGTGGGAAAGGGTTAAGATAAATTTTTGGCCGTTTCATTTTGATTTCTTAACACTTTTCCTCATATAGACGCTTTCTGACGCCTCTGCAGCAGACAGCTTTTTGAAATCATAGTGACAAAAGAAGAAATTGCTCAAAACGAGCAATTTCTCCTTTGGCCACAATGTTTTCCACTTTAAGTCATAGGTTATCCATTCAATTATAGAGATTTTTTATATTTTTTGACAAAACATGTTGAAAGTAGTCTGCTGCAGAATTGTCGTATGAGGAAAAGGGTTAATTGAAGAAAGCAACATCAACTACTGTAGAACAGCTAGAGGCAGCAAATGTCATTGAGAAATGATTGTGTGAGCATTCTAGTTAACCCTTTCCCTCATATAGATGCTTTCTGACGCCTCTGCAGCAGACAGCTTTATGAAAACATAGTGACAAAAGAAGAAATTGCACAAAACGTGCAATTTCTCCTTTTGCCACAATGTTTTCCACTTTTTGTCATATGTTATCCATTCACTTATGGAGATTTTCTATGTATTGACAAAATACGTTCAAAAACGTCTGCTGCAGAATTGTTGTATGAGGGAAAGGGTTAAAATAGTAGGAGTATGGATATATTACATCATAGGTTGATTATAAGGACTAGGTAATATCAAAATGGATTTTATTACAATTCTTTTTTATTCAACCCTTTCCCATCCGCTGATGTGTTTGAAAAGCTTCTGCAGCAGATGACTTTTGAAAACATTGTGACAAAATGAGAAATTTCTCACAATGAGCAGTTTTACCTTTTGCCGGAGTGTTTTCAACTCCAATACATAACTAGAACTATCACTGAAGATGATAAATACCCCCTAAACAGCACCTTGACCTACACCATAACTTAATTAGTAAAAGGGCCATAACTCTGTAAAATAACATGCAATTGTAGCCCCTTTAGAATATGCACATGTCCTCTTAGTATAGAAGCTTCATGTAACATTTTATTGAATTCCACCCAGTGGTTTGTAGAAATAGGCCGGACAAAATATGGCTTCCGACCGACCGACCGACAGCCCAACTCAGTGACTCCCTTTGAAGGGGGTATAATTACACATTCATCTGTAGAGATTTTCCATTAATTTGCCTAAATGTTATCTGCTGCAGATTTGTTGAATGTGGGAAAGGGCTACATACAAACTTCTTATACTTACAACTTCATCATCAAAATATTTAATATACATGTAAAATACTAAATGCAAAAGTTAGTGAAATGTAAATACTTTTTTTTCTGATTATCACTCCAAATACAATCTTTTTTTTTGCAAACACCTGAATCAAAATTAGATTTCAAATTTTCTTAACCCTTTCCCTCATATAGACGCTTTCTGAAGCCTCTGCAGCAGACGGCATTTTGAAAACATTATGTTTACCAACCCTCCAGATTAAATCGTGAGTCTCACGATTTGAAGGGCGTAACCCCACCCCCACGATCGTGATGGAGAAACTCACGATTTTCGAAAATTCGAAAATTTAAAAAAAAAAAAAAATTTTTTTTTCTTTTTTTTAAATCAAATCATGAGGATAAATGTACTGGAAATTACTACAATCATTTTCTAATATCAACTTTTTAACATATTGTCACTGATAAAAGGCCGTTTCTTTCAACAAGTTCAAAACAATGTGTGTAGCTCCACTAAATGATTAATACATGTATGTATATTTCTTCTCCATGTGTCTTTATTCCATTGGTACCCGTGTTTTTTATTCAAAAGTATGTCTACAAATTAAAATGTTGTTAATATTTTTATTTTCTTGGATGTAATATGAAAGTCTTTGACATAACAGACAACTTGCGTGATTTTCTAGTTAACCACAGTTAAAACATTTCTAAATATCAAAGGACAGATTTTGAAAACATGCCAAAATAATACTTAAATGCTAATATACAGTTGAAAATAATCTGTTTTTAGCTCGACTATTCAAAGAATATGAGAGCTATACTACTCACCCTGGCGTCGGCGTCGGCGTCGGCGTCGGCGTCCACGTCACACTTTGGTTAAGGTTTTGCATGCAAGTTCTAAAATACTACATGTATTGCATTGAAACTTTCTACAACCCTACCAAACTATCACACCAATGTAGATTATCAAGTTAGATAACTCTGTCCTGCATTTTATGCAAGTTATGGCCCTTTTTTACTTAGAAATTCTGGTTAAAGTTTTGCTTGCAACTAAAGTAAGAGTCCATATCTCAGTATTTACTTGATGCATTGCATTGAAACTGTCTACAACCCTACCCAACTATCCCACCTGTGTAGATTATCAAGTAAGATAACTCTATCCTGCACTTTATGCAAGTTATGGCCCTTTTTTTACTTAAAAATTCTGGTTAAAGTTTTGCGTGCAACTAAATTAAGAGTCCATATCTCAGTATTTACTTGATGCATTGCATTGAAACTTTTTACAACTCTACCCAACTATCACACCTATGTAGATTATCAAGTAAGATAACTCTATCCTGCACTTTATGCAAGTTATGGCCCTTTATTTACTTAGAAATTCTGGTTAAAGTTTTGCGTGCAACTGAATTAAGAGTCCATATCTCAGTATATACTTGATGCATTGCATTGAACCTTTATACCACAACCCTACCCAACTATCACACCTATGTAGATTATCAAGTTAGATAACTCTATCCTGCATCTTATGCAAGTTATGGCCCTTTTTTTACTTAGAAATTCTGGTTAAAGTTTTGCGTGCAACTAAATTAAGAGTCCATATCTCAGTATTTACTTGATGCATTGCATTGAAACTTTCTACAACCCTACCCAACTATTACACCTGTGTAGATTATCAAGTATGATAACTCTATTCTGCAGTTTATGCAAATTATGGTCCTTTTTTTTCTTAGAAATTCTGGTTAAAGTTTTGCGTGCAACTAAATTAAGAGTCCACGTCTCAGTAAATACTTGATGCATTGCATTGAAACTTTCTACAACCCTACCCAACTATCACACTTATGTAGATTATCAAGTATGATAACTCTATCCTGCATTTTATGCAAGTTATGGCCTTTTTGGACTTAGAAATTCTGGTTAAAGTTTTGCATGCAACTACATAAAGAGACCATCTCTTAGTAACTACTTGATGCATTGCATTGAAACTTTATACAGCCCTTACCAACCATCACATCTATGTAAACAATCAAGTATGATTACTCTATCCAGCATTTTATGCAAGTTATGGACCTTTTTTGGACTTAGAAATTCTGGTTAAAGTTTTGCAACTACATTTAGATTGTAATCTCAGTTACAACTTGAAAAATTGCATTGAAACTTTATACAACCTTTCCCAATTGCACAACTATAAACACAACCAATTAAGATAACTCTATCCTGTATATGGTGCAAATTGTTGCCGTTTTTAGTCCCCTACCGGCGTGCCGAAGGGGACTATTAGGTTTGCACTCCGTCAGTCCATCTGTCAGTCAGTCAGTCAGTCAGTCCGGCAAATTTTTGTCCGGAGCATATCTCCAAAACTGTACTAGCTATGGCTATGAAATTCCATATGTGGATACATCTCATCAATGCGGAGTGCAGTGCATATGAACCATAACTCTTGCCTCCCTAATTTTTGAGTTATTTCCCTTTCTTTATTTTCATACTTGATTTTTGTCCGGAGCATATCTCCAAAACTGTACTAGCTATGGTTATGAAATTTCACACATGGATGCATCTCATCAAGGGGGAGTGCAGTGGACATGAACCATAACTCTTGCTTGCCTAATTTTTGAGTTATTTCCCTTTCTTTATTTTCATACTTGATTTTTGTCCGGAGCATATCTCCATAACTATACTAGCTATGGCTATGAAATTTCACACATGAATACATCGTATCAAGGGGGAGTGCAGTGGACATGAACTATAACTCTTGCTTGCCTAATTTTTGAGTTATTTCCCTTTCTTTATTTTCATACTTGATTTTTGTCCGGAGCATATCTCCATAACTATACTAGCTATGGCTATGAAATTTCACACATGAATACATCGTATCAAGGGGGAGTGCAGTGCACATGAACCATAACTCTTGCTTCCCTAATTTTTGAGTTATTTCCCTTTCTTTATTTTCATACTTTATTGTCTTGATATACCTAAACATTGGGTTGCTATGACAACAGAAACAGACTCAAAAGTGCAAACCGGTAGGGGACTATGGTATTGCTTGCAATCCTCCAGTTACTTGTTTTACTTAGAAATTATGGTTAAAGGTTTACGTTAAACTACATTAAGAGTCAATATCTTAGTAACTACTTGATGCATTCAATTGAAAGGTTATACAACCCTTTCTAACCATCACACCTATGAAAATAATCATGTTAAATAACACTACCCAGCATATAATGCAAATTATCACCCAATAAGAAATTGTGGTTAATGTTTTGCATGCAACTACATTAGAGTCCATTATCTCAGTAACTTAAATAAGCGGTGGAATAGTCGAGCGCGCTGTCCTCCGACAGCTCTTGTTAAATAGAAAACTTTCTCAAAATGAGTCTTTTTAGTTATTTTCCTATATTAAATATTGAAAGTATTGTACATGTATCCCTGCATAGTTATCTAAATTCCATTCTATTGTGAACATTTCTACTGTTAAATTCATGGCGCTGAAAATCTCCCCCTTCAAACCCCAATCCCCCACTTTGAGATTATGAAACTCCCCCTTGAGGATGAGAAAAGGTTGGTAAGCATGAACATAGTGACAAAAGCAGAAATTGCACAAAACATGCAATTTCTCCTTTTGCCACAATGTTTTCCACTTTTTGTCATAGGTTATCCATTCAATTATGGAGAGTTTCTATGTTTTGATAAAATGCGTTCAAAGTCGTCTGCTGCAGAATTGTCGTATGAGGGAAAGGGTTAATACATGTATTATACTAACATAGGAGAGTTAACCTTCATCAGATAAACTTTCCAAAAGATTTCGAGCAATTTCTAGTCCAGCAGCAATGTTTATCACTGTCTAAAAATTGTACTTTCATTAATCTTCATGTTACCAATGCATTCTACATGTGTTCTCAATTGAATCAAAACAAGAAACCACTAAAGACGGTAAGGCCGGATTGTCGGCAATTTGACCTTGAAAATCGACAAACCAAGGTCAAGGTCAAAGTAACCATAGAAATCAATAGAACTTGTTACTGGTTACCTTCAGGCAAAGTTTCAAGTTTGTAACTCTTCCAGTGCTGAGATTTTGCCTCAACCTGAAACTTTAACCAAAATGTTGACTGACAGACAGACAGATGGACGGACATCGCCAATCTATAGACCGGAATTGCTAAAGCAATCCGCCAATTATACTTCAAATTTTCTTGATATTATACTAATACGCGTATCACAAGAAGCGGGAGAATTCATCTGCATCAGATAACTTTTCAAAAGATTTCGAGCAATTTCTAGTCCAGCTGCATTGTTTATCACTGTCTAAAAATGATTTTATTTATTTATTTATTGGAGTTTTACGCCTCTTTCAACATTATTTCAGTTATATCACGGCAACAGTTCACTTATTCATGATCCCTTGGTAAACAAACAAGTACTAGGCTAGAAAATGTGCCTTGCCCAAGGGCACTCCACCATGACCGTAGTGCCGCGACTGGGGATCGAACCCAGGACACCCGGTTTTGAAATCCCCGACGATAACCACTTAACATCCAAAAATGATACTTTCATTAATCTTCATGTTACCAATGCATTCTACATGTCGAGGGCTTTGCATGAAACGGTTGTAACTAAAAACCTATTTTGAAAACCCTGGTTTAGGGGCAATTTTGATCCCTTTGTAAACAATGCAAATTTAGGTGCCATTGCTCAGAACGAGCAATGGCACCTAAATTTCCATTGTTTACCAAGTAAAATGATTTAACGCTTATAAAGACTTAATGGTGAGGTGATTAACCTTGGTAAAAAAATACAAATTTAAGTTACAACCGTTTTCGCGCCAAGCCCTCGATGTGTTCTCAATTATGAGGTATCTTAATTATCGGGCACATAAGGGAATGACCATGTCTACGGGAATAGGTATAAGTTGGCTTTTGTAAACTGTGTAGATCCATATCAGCCCGTGCATCTACACAGTCTGATAAATACACCTTTCACATATTTTTTCAATCTCTTTTCCACATACAGCAAATCTGCAGCAGACGAATTTGCAAATGTCTACTAAAAAACGTGGAAAATCTCTATGATTGTAGGTATAATTACTGCAAAAAGTTGAAAACATTGTGGCAAATGGAGAAATTTCTCGTTTTTAGCAATTTCTCCTTTTGTCATGTTTTCAAAAGTCATCTGCTGCAGATGCATCAAAATGCATCTATAGGGGGAAAGGGTTAACACAACACTTGTTAGAAGCTTCTGTTAACCCTTTCCCTCATACGACAATTCTGCAGCAGACGACTTTGAACATAATTGGTCAAAATACAGAAAATCTCTATAATTGAATGGAAAACCAATGACTAAAATTGGAAAACATTGTGTCAAAAGGAGAAATTGCTCGTTTTGAGCAATTTCTTCTTTTATCACTATGTTTCAAAAAATCTGTCTGCTGCAGAGGCGTCAGAAAGCGTCTATATGAGGGAAAGGGTTAACTTGTGTAGGTTCTCACACGATTGAGCAGATGAACATGCTGATCTGAACCTTCACTGTTCAGAAATGTCAGGTTGCACCTTTTCTGATGTATAGACTCATGTCGTCTTTGACTAAAGGCAAATAATACATATTTATTCATTTCAATAAAACATAATTTAACCCTTTCCCACATATAGACGCTTTCTGACGCCTCTGCAGCAGACGGCTTTTTGA
This sequence comes from Serripes groenlandicus, assembly GCA_031761405.1. NCBI lineage: Eukaryota > Metazoa > Mollusca > Bivalvia > Cardiida > Cardiidae > Serripes > Serripes groenlandicus. The sequence continues at coordinate 31,936,207 of JASEVX010000010.1, forward strand.
AAACATAGTGACAAAAGAAGAAATTGCTCCTTTTGCCACAATGTTTTCCACTTTAAGTCATAGGTTATCCAATAAATTGAAAAGATTTTCTATCTTTTGACAAAATATGTTCAAATTCGTCTGCTGCAGAATTGTCATATGAGGGAAAGGTTTAACCCTTTTCCACATGCAGATGGAGACAGATTTTGTCGCATTAACAGCAGAGGACTTATGGAAGCATTGTGGCCAAAGGAGTAGTATTTCATGATGAGTAATAACTTATTCCGTGATTTTCTTTATTCATAGATATTACATATTTTCGTACTGATATTTTCACAGCTGTCTGCTGCAGATTTGTTGTATGTGGGAAAGGTTTAATCACTGCTGGGTCATCACCACTCAATCGAATCTCGCAATGAACAATTTCTCATTTTTGTCACAATGTTATAAACTTTTTTCAGTAATTATATACCTTCAATTACAGTTTCCCTAGTTTTGACTAACTGTTTTCAAAGTCGTCTGCTGCAGATATGTCTAAATATGAGGGAAAGGCTTAATCTTTTATTTTAAACGATGTCTTGCAGACAACACCTGTTTCGACTTCTTTCCCGTGTATACAAATATCTGTTCCCCCAAATTCATACACAACATTAAGGTCCTGTAATTCCTTTGTTGGTTTTGTCAGGCCAAACTTCAATGTTCCAACAAAATAACAGCCTCCGTCTGTCGTGTATTTACACTCCTTGTCCGCACAAAATATTTTCAATATGATGCAATCCTGGTTTTGTTTCACGGTATTGTACGTTTTCACAACTTGTTCCCCAAGTTTTATTTCCGTTCCTCTCGTTGCAAAAGGCATAAACACATTTTTAGCTCTCGTTCCATCTTCAGTTTTCTTTGATGCATCATGTAGCTGAGGGTCAAATTTCGGCATGATCTCCGCTCCATAGGTGTACCGTAACACTCTGATGAAATATGAAGAACAAAAACAATCATTATCCCTTTCCCTCATACGGCAATTCTGCAGCAGACGACTTTGAATGTATTTTGTCAAAAAATAGAAAATCTCTATAATTGAAGGGATAACCTATGACAAAATTAGAAAACATTGTGGCAAAAGGAGAAATTGCACGTTTTGTGCAAATTCTTCTTTTGTCACTATGTTTTCAAAAAGATGTCTGCTGCAAAGCCTCTATATGAGGGAAAGGGTTAAGGCCACGTCATACGAAAACAAACTACTATCATTTATCTTCTTCCTTTTTTGAATGTTACCTTTTTCATGCCAGATCAGCTTAACCCTTTCCCCCATACGACAATTCTGCAGCAGACAACTTTGAACATATTTTGTCAAAAGATGGAAAATATCTATAATTCTCAATGAGACGATTCTTTAGAGTACCCACAACATAGGGTTTGGTTGGATAATAAGAGAGATATCGTGGGGAAAAGAGCTGTAAACCCTTCTTATCTGGACCTCTGGTTCTATTATCTATGATCTCATAGCAATCTCAGTTAAAGCCATAAAACTTAGCTGTACGTATATTGGATCTGAAGACACTGCATAATAGGTCTTCTCGGAGACCTTACACACTTAACCCTTTCCCTCATACGACAATTCTGCAGCAGACGACTTTGAACATATTTTGTCAAAAAAAAGAAAATCTCTATAATTGAATGGATAAACTATGACCAAAAGTGGAAAACATTGTGGCAAAAGGAGAAATTGCTCGTTTTAAGCAATCTCTTCTTTTGTCACTATGTTTTCAAAGACCGTCTGCTGCAGAGGCGTCAGAAAGCGCCTATATGAGGGAAAGGGTTAAATCTCGTTTACTTGTCCTATGAACCAACTCTCATTGCTATACCATCAGAAAACTCCAAAAGCCTGAATTTGATTGGCTGTCACAAAGGTCAATCTGAGTTGACCTGTAAGGGGCAGTCATCAGATCTACATATGAGCGAGCGAAGCCTCGGTCGGGTCATACCAAAACTTTTAAACTGGTGGTTATGGCTTTCCCCCTTTGGCACTCAGGTGTGTGGGGTTAGTTAGCATTACAGCTGCATCAGAATAAACTAGAACTGTGAGTGAACTCACAAAAGGATACCCCCGTTGCACTTACAAGACATATGGACAGACAGACGGACGGACGGACTGATATATTTCCGACCGGGATAATCTTACTTCATGCACATCCTCAGGTTGTGTACTGCAACTGTGTAAATTTTCATCAGAATCGGTCCAGCCGTTAAGGAGGAGTTGCGCTTACAAGACATATGGACAGACAGACGGACGGACAGATGCACGCACGAACAGACGGACGGACAGGGTGATTGCTTTATAACCCCAAAACTTTGTTTGCGGGGGTATAATAAGAACAGTTGTACTGGTAACTTTCCCAGGAAACTCTGTGATATAGCTGAAAGATTGTTGAAAGCGGGATAAAACACCAAACAAACAAATTAATTATTTAATATTCTAGACTACAATACAAATACAAGTTACCTGGAACAAATACTTGTAGGTTGTCGACCAAATATCACAGCACCTTTTAACACAGACAGACCAGCTTCCTCAGGAATCACCACCCTTATATCTCTTGAAGTATATCTAAAAGTAATATACAGTCAAACCTGTATTTAAAGACCACCCATGGGAAGTGAACAATCTGGTCTTGGTTCACAGGTGGTCATTAATTACAGGGTCATTTGTAAAGAAAATGAGTAATTGGAAAACTAAAAGTATGGTCGCTATAAATAGGGAATTGCTATTTCAAGGTGGTCTTTAGCACAGGTTCGACTGTAATTGGAAAGCTTACTTTTTCCAACAGGCAGACACATTTTGACCTACCTGCAGCAGATTACATTTGAAAACAGTTTGGAAACAATGTGACAAAAGGAGAAATTGCTAACAAAGTTTGCAAATCTATTCAATATTTACAGTTTCATATGCTTTTAGAATTTTCAAATTTCTGCTGATATTTTCAAAATAGTCTGCTGCAGATTTGTTTTACATGCACATGGGAATGATTAACCCTTTCCAACAAACAGATGCTTTCTGATACCTCTATAGCAGAAGACGTTTTGATAACATTTTGGTAAAAGGAGAAAATGCTCAAAATGTGCAATTTCTTCTTTTGCAAAAATATTTTCAACTTTATTCAATACTTTGTCTTTCATTTATAAAGAATTTCCATATTTTTTACTAGATGTTTTCAAAATCGTCTGCTACAGATTTGTTTGTGGGAAATATAATCAACTTTATCACATAAATCCTTCTTTGGGAGTGTTTAAAAATCCCATTACTTAAATATCATATGACACTACTAGTTTAGTTTCCAGTGTTACGCTCAAGTCTTTGTTACAATGGCGAAACCAACTTTGAAAATGACATCATGTTATATAATTTTTCACTCAGGCCCCAAATCCGGCAAATTTCATTTACATTTTATCAAAATATGCCTCATAAATCACTTTATGTGATAAATAGAATGTCTCATTCCATTTTATTTATTATCACTTTTAGAAACTCGTTAACTAAGCTGTATATGATGCTCGCCAAGGCTCGGTGCATATCATCTTAGTAAACTAGTTTATTACAAGAGCTGTCGGAGGACAGCGCGCTCGACTTTACAATGCTTATTCACTTAAGCACTGTTTCAGTATATTGCCTTTAAGTACTATTAAATCATATATACTCTATATGTAAAAGCAACTGAATAGATACATACATTTAAATATATGTAATTTAAAAATTCAAATTTCCTAATCAATCAAGGGCCATAACTCCATATTTAGGATACAATGGAGTTTTGTAACCTAATTGTGTGATGGTCCTTAACAAATGTGTTAAGTATGAAGACTGATTTGAATGAAAGGTTATAAATGAAAATGCCAGCTTGCCCTAAAACATTAACCGGACACCGACACCGGGGAGAGTAGTAAAGTTTCATTTTTCTTCGAATAGTCAAGCTAAAATCAAAACTTTAACGTTGAGCTAAATGCAAATGTTAAAACATAAAATTAATGTAACCAAAAATATTGAATTTATCTCAAATTCTCAAAATCAACCAAAGATCATGTTTTTAACCCCAAGAAGGTCACACTCCATATCTTCAACATACAATGTGAAAAAGGGAATTATGTGTAATTACATTCCAAATATGAAAGCACTAACACAAGTGCTTATTGAGAAAAATTAAAAAATTAAATGAAAATCCCAACTTGCCCTAAAACTTTAACCACCCAAAATCATGTATTTTACCTCAAAAAGAAGGTCTAACTCAGCATCTTCAGCATACAATATGAAGAAATGTATTAGATGTAATTATATTCCAAATATGAAAACCCTAGCACAAGAACTTATTTTGAAAAAGTTAAAAATAAATAAAAATTCCTACTTGCCCTAAAACTTTAACCGGCCAAAATCATATCTTTTACCCCAAAAAGAAGGTCACTGACTCAGCATCTTCAGCATTCAATGAAAGGTCTAAGATGTAACTATATTCCAAATATGAAAGCCCTAGCACAAAGACTTATTGAGAAAAAATGCCAACTTGCCCTAAAACTTTATTCGGCCAAAATCATATCTTTTACCCCAAAAAGAAGGTCACTGACTCAGCATCTTCAGTATTCAATGTGAAGAAAGGTATAAGATGTAACTATTTTCTAAACTAAATATGAAAGCCCTAGCACAAATACTTATTGAGAAAACTTTAAAAAAACTTTAACCGGCCAAAATCATATCCTTTACCCCAAAAAGAAGGTCACACTCTGAATCTTCAGCATACAATATGAAGAAAGGTATTAGATGTAATTATATTCCAAATATGAAAGCCCTAGCACAAGTACTTATTGAGAAAAAAAAAATGAAAAAAAATTCAAACTTGCCCTAAAACTTTAACCACAGAAAATCATGTTTTTTACCCCAAAAAGAGGGTCACACTCAGCACCTACAGCATTCAATGTGAATAAAGGTATAAGATGTAACTATATTCCAAATATGAAAGCCCTAGCACAAAAAATGCCAACTTGCCCTAAAACTTTAACCGGTCGCCTACGGAGACGGAGACGCCGACGCCGGGGCGAGGAGTAGTAAAGCTCTCATATTCTTCAAATAGTCGAGCTAAAAATGATAATAAACACTCATGAAATATCCTCTATTTATTCGATACTTTGTCTTCTCATTTATAAAGAATTTCCATATATTTTTACCTCATATAGAAGCTTTTTAACGCCTCTGCAGCAGACTGCTTTTTGAAAACATAGTGACAAAAGAAGAAATTGCTCAAAACTAGCAATTTCTCCGTTTGCCACAATGTTTTCCACATTTAGTCATAGGTTATCCATTCAATTATAGAGATTTTCTATTTTTTGACAAAATATGTTCAAAGTCGTCTGCTGCAGAATTGTCGTACGAGGGAAAGGGTGCATGTAAAGCAGATCAAGGGCTTGGCGTGAAACAGTTGTAACTAAAAACTTATTTTGAAAACCCTGGTTTAGGGGCAATTTTGACCTCTTTGTAAACAACGCAAATTTAGGTGCCATTGCTCAGAACGAGCAATGGCACCTAAATTTCCATTGTTTACCAAGAAAAATGAATTAACGCTTATAAAGACTTTATGGCGAGGTGATTAACCTTGATAAAAAAAATACCAATTTTAGTTACAACCGTTTCATGCCAAGCCCTCGACTGATGATCCTAATCTAACCTATCTTTAATAACATCCTGTATGTAAGGCGACTCCGAGAATCCCCCAACCATCAAAATTAGGGAAATTGTCTTCCCTTTTTTCTTGATCTCCTCTATACACCCATCCATTACCATGGTGATTTTGCTAACCACCTTCTGGAAGAAGCTTTGAACTAACTCGGGAGATATTCGGAGCTTGTCTCCCACAATCTGCGATAAAAACAATTTATATGTAACAATAATTACAACAATTCTGCTGACTTTGAAAACATCTATAAAACAAGAAACCGCCGATGACGGTAAGGCCGGATTGTCTGCAATTTGACCTTGAAAATCGACAAACCAAGGTCAAGGTCAAAGTAACCATAGAAATCAATAGAACTTGTTACTGGTTACCTTCAGGCAAAGTTTCAAGTTTGTAACCCTTTCCAGTGCTGAGATTTTGCCTCAACCTGAAACTTTAACCAAAATGTTGACGGACAGATACACAGACGGACGGACAGAGGGACGGACATCGACAGGTCGAAGTAACCATAGAAATCAATAGAACTTGTTACTGGTTACCTTCAGGCAAAGTCTCAAGTATGTAACCCTTTCAAGTGCTGAGATTTTGCCTCAACCTGAAACTTTAACGAAAATGTTGACGGAGAGACAGAGCAATACGGCCAAAAATATGGAAAATCTCTGATAATGAGAAGTACAATAATTGAATAGAGTTGAAAACAAGGTAACAAAAGGAGAAGTTGCTTGTTTTGAGCAATTTATTTCTTTTGTCGCCATGTTTTCAAAAAGCTGTCTGCTGCAGACCTAACTCAGGAGATATTCGCGACTTGTCTCCCACAACCTGCGATAAATGCAACATGTAACATAAAACAAGAACATTTAAGCTTTTCCCTACAAACAACAAATCTGTAGCAGATGACTTTGAAAACATCAAGGCACAAATAGGCAAAATCTCTATAAATGAAAGTATGATTATTGAATAGAGTTGAAAACATTGTGGCATAAAGAATATTGCTCATTATAAGCAGTTTTTCCCTTTGCAACAATGTTTTCAAAAGACATCTGTTGAAAAGGGTTAACTTACCGACATACAACGATTCTGCAGCAGACAAATTTGAAAACATCTAGAATTTTTTTTGGAAAATCTCTCAAAATGTAAGTACAATAATACACTACACCACCGAGATGGTCTCAAATATTAAAACAAACTGGCTGGGTGTTACTGGTTCAATCCTGCTTGCCATGGTCATGGTGAGGTGCCCTTGCAAGGAACATTTCCTAGCCTACAACTGGTAAGTCTCCAAGGATTCATGGATAAGGTCACATTCAACGTGAAATAAATTAACTATTATGGAAAACAGCATAAAACCAAATTATTTAACCCTTTCCCTCATATAGACGCTTTCTGACGCCTCTGCAGCAGATGGCTTTTTGAAAACATAGTGACAAAAGAAGAAATTGCACAAAACGTGCAATTTCTCCTTTTGCCACAATGTTTTCCACTTTTTGTCATAGGTTATCCATTCAATTAAAGAGATTTTCCAGTTTTTGACAAAATATGTTCAAAGTCGTCTGCTGCAGATTTGTTGTATGAGGGAAAGGGTTAAAGCAGACGGCGTTTGAAAACATAGTGACAAAAGAAGAAATTGCACAGAACGTGCAATTTCTCCTTTTGTCACAATGTTTTCCACTCTTAGTCATAGGTTATCCATCTGACAAAATATGTTCAAAGTCGTCTGCTGCAGATTTGTTGTATGAGGGAAAGGGTTAAAGCAGACGGCGTTTTGAAAACATAGTGACAAAAGAAGAAATTGCACAGAACGTGCAATTTCTCCTTTTGTCACAATGTTTTCCACTCTTAGTCATAGGTTATCCATCTGACAAAATATGTTCAAAGTCGTCTGCTGCAGATTTGTTGTATGAGGGAAAGGGTTAAACCCACCTTGATTTTCCCACAGTGTAAACTTTCATCAATAGCCTCTGACAGACCCTTTTCAATATGTTTCTTCGTCAGAAGATCTAGACATAGTGGAATTTTGATATTGATACATTTGTCCGAGGTTTGATCGATGTTCCGCTTGGCTGCTTCAAACTCCATCATCATATCAAAATAATCTGCAGTGTTCCTGTGTAATATATTGTTTCTGAAACCCTGAACCACATCAGGGTGTCAGTGTTCAATAGAACAACCCAGACGGACATCAGGGTAAGTGTTCAATGGTACAACCCTGACCACATGCAGACCCTGTCTGACATCTCGGGAGCAGACGAATCTTGAAAACGTTGTGGCAAATGGAGAAATTAATCATTTTGAGCAAATTCTCATTTTGTCACAATGTTTTTTCCAATTCATTCAATAATTGCTCTTCCATTTATAGAGAGTTTCCTTATTCATGTCATGAGAAAGTTACACACATAGTTGGGACTAAGGTTTATCCATTACTTTAGGATTACCAGAAAGAATTGAACCGTAATCTTTTCCCTAATACAGCAGCAGACGACATTGAACGTATTTTGTCAAAAAATAGAAAATCTCCATAATTGAATGAACAACCTATGACAAAAAGTGGAAAACATTGTGGCAAAAGGAGAAATTGCACGTTTTGTGCAATTTCTTCTTTTGTCACTATGTTTTCAAAAAGCTGTCTGCTGCAGAGGCGTCAGAAAGCATCTATATGAGGGAAAAGGATAAAGATCGAAATAAACTATTTGCATGTGCAGACATATTGCACCTTTATTAGAAACAATATAGTAAGAGATGGGAACGAATAATGAAAACAATATTCGAATATTGGTTTTATTTATTCGAATCTATATAGGATCTGACATGAATTGTCATTTCATATAAAGTTTTATTAAACGAGTTTAAGACACGTGTTATTAAGCAAGCCTCTAATCACTTATCGCATATTTTTTTTTTATTTATGACCGATAATGGTCCCTTTACCTCGCCCATCTATCGTGACGTGTGTTTACCGGATACACGTTCTCAGCCATTTTGTAAACATTCTCGGATGAATACAAAAATAGTAATTCGGTCATGTTAAATAACTCATCAAAATAAAATGAATATTTGTATTCAAAAATTGAATTTGAATATTCAGCCAATTTTTGAATATTCAAATATTCAAATATTCGTTCCCAAAAATAGCTATTGAAGGTTTAATATCTGGGGTCTGTTTTTCATTATTTGCAAAATACTGTAACTCAAAATAGCAAATTGTAATGTTCCTATATCTTTTCCAAATACAACAAATCTACGACAAAAGGCTTTGAAAATACCTCAGAAAATATTTATACATCCAATGGTACATCCAATGTTTTCTAACAACCTTAGGCCCCCACCCCTATGGTTTACCCCTTAGGTGGTACATCCAATGATTTCTAACCACCTTAGGCCCCCACCCCTATGGTTTAACCCTTAGGTGGTTCATCCAATGATTTCTAACCACCTTAGGCCCCCACCCCTATGTCTTACCCCTTAGGTGGTACATCCAATGATTTCTAACCACCTTAGGCCCCACCCAATTTGCGCACCCATGTGTACTTACTCATACATGAACTCTGAAAGTGCCATAGGTTTGACAATACTGGCTAAAGCCTGAATGAAATACGAATCCACCATGATTCCTCCCCATGGTCCCCCACATGCAGCGTGTAACTCCCGCAGCTCGCCGTTCTCGAGTTTTTCATGAACCGTGATGTCAGCAGTGCCACCTGTATTGTAAGATTGAGCAGCATCAGTTCCGGTGAATTGGGGTTTTATTCACGCTTTATTTTTGGGAACTTAACCTTTTCCCACATACAACAAATCTGTAGCAGACGACTTTGAAAACATCTTATCAAAAATTTGAAAATTCTCCATTAATGACAGTTTAATTATTAAATAGAGTTGAAAACATTGAAAGGGGTAAACTCTTTCCCACATACAGCATATCTGCAGCAGACGCATTTGAAAACATCATGGCAACAAAATGTAAAACCTCTTACTATGAAATTGTTATCCCTGAAAATACAAATGTAGTTGTAAACTTTGTGGCAAAAGGAAACCTTATGAGTAATTTCTTGTTTTTTTACATTGTTTTCAAAAGTCCTCTGCTGTAGAAGCTTCAGATTGTGTCTACGAGGGAGAGGGTTATGAGGAGCAATTTCTCCATTTGCCAGAATATTTTCAAAAGTCATCTTTCACCTTTCTGCATTTTTCACATAAAGCCCCCACTGAGAGGGTCAAAATCCCATTACATAAATATCCTATGACACTACTAGTTGGTTTCCAGTCTAACGCTCAAGTGTTTGTTACAATGTGGAAACCAAACAATGAAAATGACACATCAGCAGTTTGACATTATAACAGTTAGTCTCTTTGGTGCCAAAATCGGCAAATTTCATGAACATTTTTTTGAAATACGCCTCATAAATCACTCACCAAGGCCAATTACATGTCATCTTAGTAAACTCGTCTATCAAAAGTGATAATAAATAAACCCTCTATTTACCTACCTCCTAGATCTAGAATCATGTAAACAGTCCCAGTTGTAGAGAGGGAACATTTGGCCTCCCCGTCTCCGGACACAAACTTTCCAACGGGTAAATACTGACAGTACAGAGATGCCGCCTCGGGTTCGAGAGCAATCATCACGTGGGTCTCTTTGATACCCGCCTGTAAATAAAATACAGAGTGAGACCAAGACTATAAAATGTTATTCAAACTAGAAATTCATGGCTTCATTCAAAAGAAGTGTAACAACATGGTGTTGTAGTTACAACTGTTTTGCTTTAACCCCATGAAATGTGTCCCCTAAACACCATTTAATAACTAAAGTTAAGCCTTTACCTCATATAGACGCTTTCTGATGCCTCTGCAGCAGACAGCTTTTTGAAATCTAAGTGACAAAAGATGAAATTGCTCAAAACGACCAATTTCTCCTTTTGGCACAATGTTTTCCTCTTTTAGTCATAGGTTATCCATTCAATTATAGAGATTTCCTTTTTTTTGACAAAATATGTTCAAAAGTCGTCTGCTGCAGAACTGTCGTATGAGGGAAAGGGTTAAGACTGTCATAATGATTAATTTATCCTTAAACCAAAATGTTTTTACCTCTTCTTAATAACTACTCTCATTTACAGAAAACAGAGTGCCTGCCTCTTATACCAAACACTGCACCCGTCGAATACCGTTATGAGCGGATTCTGCCTTGGAGATTTTCCCCTACAAATGATGCGAGTATTGGTTATGTTCCCAGGAAGCAGACATCAAGAGTGATTAATAAAAGCTTAAAAGCTTGATTCACGATGTAAAATAAATAAGTTTAAACTAAATGCCTGAATACTCAGTGTAGTGTATAAGATGTTAAGACCCGGAAGGTCCTGGTATTTAAGTATACCGGGTTATAGAGATTTGTGAAAGGGAAATAAATAAGTTTAAACTAAATGTCTGAATACTTGTAGTGTATAAGATGTTAAGACCCGGTAGGTCCTGGTTTTTAGATACCGGGTTATAGAGATTTGTGAACGGAATGTATATCTGGTTCGTGTAGAGAGATGAATAAACGTGGGTTCCTATGAAACAATACTTTTGATGTTTACCCATTGAATCTAAACAATATATAGAGGATAATTGTTTGTTTTGAGTGGATATGGAATATTTCTCATCGAGAAGTGATGCAATTGAATATTGAAAAGTTAAAATTGTATCACTTCGAGTTAAAATATATTCCATATCCACTCAAAAGAAACAAATTTTCTTTTTATTTTATGATAATTGATGATGAAATAATGGAACTATTTGGTGACTTTGTACCTGTTCACATGTGGACGAATTTGTGTGAATGTATTTGTTTCCTACACAATGTCAGACAATGACAATAAGTCTGATTTGTTAAATTTACGGAAAACGGAATTATACATGGGTATAGATAAGATAAGGTTATTATATCATGACAATGCTTGTATCCGATCTAATAATATACCCATTACATATCTAAAAGAAACGCAATGGAGCGTACCTTTATTGCTGCTTTTTTCATAAACTGTTTAGATTTCTCATCCCATATAGCCGGTACTGTAATCACAAAGAGCATGTCATCTGCACTCAGGACATTTGTCTTTCGTCTGTCCAAGTCAATCAAAAGCTTGTTTTTCAAACACGTTATTGCTTTGGCAAACACATCAATGGCCGGAAGACTTTTCTCTCTCGTTTCATCAAGCAGTTCTGAGGTCATACTTAAGCCCTGCAATGTCATATACAGTATTACTATAATTGGTAACATCGGACACATCATATGAAAACTGATCTTGGGAACATGAGATCATGATCAGTCTGGACAGTAAGCTAAAGTTGTTATTTTTTTTAAAATACATATATCCACACACTGACGGTGGCCTGCGTGTATTTGAAAATAGAGAATACCATGCTAGTGTCTGATATTATAAAATTTATCAGGCAAGGCTTAGAAAAAAATGAAAGCGAGGCTGCGCCGAGATTTCATTTTTTTCAGCCGAGCCTGATAAATTTTATAATATCAGACACTAGCATGGTATTCTTTTTATCATGTTTACATTTTTTATGTGCTTTTCTGTCTAATTTGATTAAAATGAGACAAAAAACCTGTCCAGAGCCTCTCCATTTTAAGTTGCGCAATAATATGAAAATAAACCGAAGGACGTTCCAATAAGAAATAGTCCCGAATGGTTTCGGCCATAAGTAAGTAATAATTAAATATTTAGAAAACTGTACGCTTCAAAATTTATCAGTATAATATTTACTCACTAGCAAGGAGAATAATTTCTCATTTCTTTGATTTTTATATCGCATTTTAAGGATTTTTGGTTTTATCCGCCATCTTTAATTTAATTTAATGATGAGGTGCCTGATAAACGTGAGGTGACTGATAAAGCTAAGTTTATCAGGCAGGCAGTTTATCAACCAAAAACAATGCAACAGCATGATAAAACTATTTCCTTACCCTTACCCACTTGCAGACACACCTTGATGCATTTAGAGCACACAAATTTTTAAAACAAGAGGACCATGATGGTCCTATATCGCTCACCTGATTTAATCAAACTTAAAAAGTTTTCATTGTTCTTTGTCTATACATATATACGGAAAACAAGCAACACCCCCTGGTGGCCATCTTTATCATCCTATCAAAATAATTTGAAGTCTTAGTAGAGGGGCACCATTCATGGCAAATGGACAAGAATATTTTTAAAGTGTTTACCTTAACAAGTCTATGTAAAACAAGTGATCCCCAGGGTGGAGCCATGTTTGACACCAGAGCTATAATAATTTGACCAATCTTGGTAGAAGTCCACTCGATGAAGTTAGATTTCAAATATTAAACTTTTAGACAAGATCTTGGTAGAGGTCCACTAGATGATGCTACATACCCAATATCAAAGGCCTGGGCCCTCTACTTTTAGACAAGAAGATTTTTTTAAGTTTTTCCCCTATACAAGTCTATGTGAAACAAGTGACCCCCAGGGGAGGGGTCATTTTTGACCCCATGGCTATAATTTGAACAATCTTGGTAGAGGTCCACTAGATGATGCTACATACCAAATATCAAAGGCCTGGGCCCTCTACTTTTAGACAAGAAGATATTTTAAGTTTTTCCCCTATATGAGTATATGTAAAACAAGTGACCCCAAGGATGGGGTCATTTTTTACCCCAGGGCTATAATTTGAACAATCTTGGTAGAGGTCCACTAGACGATGCTACATACCAAATATCAAAGGCCGGGGCCCTCTACTTCCAGAATTTTTGTTTTTTTAAATTTTTCTCTATATGAGTCTATGTAAAACAATAGACCCCCAGGGGAGGGGTCATTTTTTGACCCCAGGGCTATCATTTGAACAATCTTGGTAGAGGTCCACTAGATGATGCTACATACCAAATATTAAAAGCCTGGGCCCTTTACTCTTAGACAAGAAGATTTTTAAAGGTTTTTCCCTATATGAGTCTATGAACAAGCTCCGCCACCTGGCGGCCATGTTTTTCAACGGATCGGAAATATTTGAACAATCTTGTCAAAGGGGGCCCCAAGGAACATTTGTGCAAATTATTTTCAAATCGGGCCAGTACTTTTGGACAAAAAGATTTTTAAAGTTTTAACAATGCACATATAAGAAAAAACAAGCTCCACCCCCTGGCGGCCATGTTTTACAACGGATTAGAAATATTTGAACAATCTTGGTAAAAGGTGCCACCAGGAAAATTTGTTCAAAATATTTTTTAAATCGGGCCAGTACTTTTGGACAAGAAGATTTTTAAAGTTTTAACAATGCACATAATTATAAGGGAAATAAGCTCCGCCCCCTGGCGGTCATGTTTTTCAACGGATCGGAAATATTTGAATAATCTTGGTAGAAGTTACCCCAAAGAACATTTGTGCAAAATAATTTTCAAATCGGGCCAGTACTTTTGGACAAGAAGATTTTTTAAGTTTTGGTTAATTTCCCCTTTTTTGTTGCCGTGGCAGCCAAAGTTCTGCATGGAATAGAATTCTTTGAACAAGTTTGAAAGAGATCCACCCAAGAAACATTCCTGTAAAATTATTTTGAATTTGGTTAATTGGTTTAGGAGGAGAAGTCTTTTGTAGGAAAATGTGAACGGACCGACGACGACGACGTAGGACGACGACGACGACGGACAACGGACGGTGAGCGATCACAAAAGCTCACCTTGCACTTTGTGCATAGGTGAGCTAAAAATGCCAAAGATCATTCAATTATGGAGATTTTCTATCTTTTGACAAAATACGTTCAAAGTCGTCTGCTGCAGAATTGCAGTATGAGGGAAAGGGTTAATTGACTTGCATGCCTTCTTGATGACAAAATTAACAAATAAAGTATAACTAGGACTTCACTTTAACCCTTTCCCTCATACGACAATTCTGCAGCAGACGACTTTGAACGTATTTTGTCAAAACATAGACGTCCGAAAGCGTTTTTATGAGGGAAAGGGTTAATAATATCAGAGGTCCAGAGAAGAAGGGCAGCTCTTTTCCCCACAATATCTCTCTTATTATCAAACCGAACCCTATGATGTTGGTACTCAAAAGAATCGTCTCACTGATAGGATTCTTATGAGTACCCACATCATAGGGTTATATTGTCTAATAAAGATTTCAGAACATGCAAAACGCCCCTTATCTAGAGCTTTGCTTTATCAATCACTCACTCTGGGAGAAAAGAATGCAAATAACTAGTACCAAACTGGAATGCAGTATAACTTCCCATTTCTGTTACAGTATCATGTATCATGTTTGACAATAACCTTGCATGGAGGTTAATTTTGTTATGGGCTTAACGTCATTTTCAATAATTTCTCAGTCATATCACGGCGGCCAGTTCTCCTCCTTATGTGTTTCCTGGCTTTCCCACATCAGTATTCCACATAACAGACTTTCCAAGCAACCGGCTGCTTTTCCACATAGAGTTCGACTGGCGGCCTGACTGTGGGAAGTCGAGAAGCTCAGCACGTCGACGTTTGTCAAACGTCGGAGACATTGTTGGATGAGCTGGGGGGGGGTTAAAACTCAAAATCCCGTTGAGCTTCTGTTGCTACCTACTGCAAGGAGATTGCACTAGTGTCAGTGAAACAGTAACTCTATTACAAATGGAGTATTACCTCCCCTTCTTGAAGTTTCATTTTAAATCGGCGGAAGAAATACCAATCAGCCTGCATTTCGTCCATGCATATGTCCGCGTACACCCTCTCCGCCTGAAAATAAATATTGAGAAGGGGTCAGGACAAAGGTGTATCTTCCGTTTTAAAACCCTTCCTCATCTCCAAACCCCATGTTGTGGGTTTTTAGAAATCAATTGTATAAGTGATATGATTCATATGAGTAACACACAAACATAGGGTCTAACCCTTTCCCATATATAAACATTGGGTTTAACCCTTTCCCACAAACAAACATTTGGTTTAACCCTTTCCCACAAACAAACATAGGGTCTAACCCTTTCCCACATACAAACATTTGATTTAACCCTTTCCCACAAACAAACATAGCATTTAACCCTTTCGCACATACAAACGTAGGGTTTAACCCTTTCCCACATACAAACATAGGGTTTAACCCTTTCTTACATACAAATATAGGGTTTAACCCTTTCCCACACACAACAAATCTGCAGCAGACAACTTTTTCTCTCTCATTTTCTATATGGTCATGTTCAAACATAATGAAAGAAGATTAACATCATGTAACTTAAGCCTTTCCCACATAAATACACTTTCTGACGCCTCTGCAGCAGAACTGATGGTTTTTTGAAAACACAGTGCCAAAAGGAGCAATTACTCATAATGAACATTTTCCCTTTTGCCAAAATGTTTTCAGCTCTATTAGAAAATGATCCATTCATTTATGAAGATTTTTCCAATTTTTGGTTAGATGTTTTCAAAATTGTCTGCTGCAGAATTGTTGTTATTGGGAAAGGGTTAACCTTAAAATTTGACTTTATTTATTATCTCTTTCAAAGAAGGATGCTAACCTTTAGTGAAGGTACTAGTTTTATAATTATACAGTATTAACCCTTTCCCTCATATAGATGCTTTCTGACGCCTTTGCAGCAGACGGCTATTTGAAAACATAGTGACAAAAGAAGAAATTGCACAAAACGTGCAATTTCTCCTTTTGTCACTATGTTTTCCACTTTTTGTCATAGGTTATCCATTCAATTATGGAGATTTTCTATTTTTTGACAAAATACATTCAAAGTCATCTGATGCATAATTGCCATATGAGGGAAAGGGTTAAATGATTAATAATGTCATGTTATATATATAACATGAGTTGACCCTTGATTGAAAAAATCAATATATTTTACTCATCTACAGCGGTAAACAAAGACACTTTATTAAGTAACTCTTTCCCACATACAACAAATCTGCAGCAGACAACTTTGAAAATGTGGCAAATAACTCTCTTTAAATGAAAAAAACATTTATAAAACAAAGTTGAAACATTCTGGCCAATTATTTTTGAATTGTACATCATAAGCAATTTTTCCTTCTTTTTTTAGATGGTTTCAAAAGTCGTTTGCTGCAGAGGCATTAGTTAGCATTTGCATAATTGCGGGAAAGGTTTAAGTTCTTAACTTCACTGTTACTGGTTCACAATGACCTCTGCTGCAGAGGCATTAATTAGCATTTGCATAATTGTGGGAAAGGTTTAAGTTCTTAACTTCACCATTACTGGTTCACAATGACCTCTGCTGCAGAGGCATTAGTTAGCATTTGCATAATTGTGTGAAAGGTTTAAGTTCTTAACTTCACCGTTACTGGTTCACAATGACCTCTGCTGCAGAGGCATTAGTTAGCATTTGCATAATTGTGTGAAAGGTTTAAGTTCTTAACTTCACCGTTACTGGTTCACAATGACCTCTGCTGCAGAGGCATTAGTTAGCATTTGCATTATTGTGTGAAAGGTTTAAGTTCTTAACTTCACCGTTACTGGTTCACAATGACCTCTGCTGCAGAGGCATTAGTTAGCATAAATTTGCATAATTGTGGGAAAGGTTACTGGTTCACAATGTCCTCTGCTGCACTGAGCCACGTAACCATCCTTTCAGATGAATATTAAATTACCTCAAATCCAAAACTGTCAATAGCCTTGTTCTTATTCAGAAGAATAGAAGTCGGAGTTTTCATGGAAACTATCTTCTTTTTCCCGTCATTCCATGACTGTGGGGCTGAAATGACCGTCGGATCTTTAGGGTCATATTCATGTCTAAACTGGAATGCATAACCACTGTATGTGGTTCCAAAGTCTATAGCAACTACCAGGAGATAGTCTGCATGGGTTTTTTCAGCCATACCTCAATCTGAAATACACCTACATATGTGTGCATACTTAACCCTTTCCGACATACAACAAGTCTGAAGCAGACGACTTTGAAAACAGCTAGGTAAAAACAGGGAAATTCTCCATCAATGAAGTTAAAGTTACTGAAAAATGTTGAAAACATTGTGACAAAAGGAAAGATTTATCTTTTTGAGCAATTTCTCCTTTTGTCACAATGTTTTCAAAAGTCGTCAGCAGCTGCAGAAGCGTCTGTATGTGGGAAAGTGTTAATATTAACAGTTTTAACCCTTTCCGTCATATAACAATTCTGCAGCAGACGACTTTGAACATATTTTGTCAAAAAATAGAAAATCTCTTTAA
The DNA here is from genome assembly GCA_031761405.1 of Serripes groenlandicus. Classification (NCBI taxonomy): domain Eukaryota; kingdom Metazoa; phylum Mollusca; class Bivalvia; order Cardiida; family Cardiidae; genus Serripes; species Serripes groenlandicus. The sequence continues at coordinate 31,954,052 of JASEVX010000010.1, forward strand.
TTGAATGGATAACCTATGACTAAAACTAGAAAACATTGTGGCAAAAGGAGAAATTGCTCTTTTTGAGCAATATCTTCTTTTGTCACTATGTTTTCAAAAAGCTGTCTGCTGCAGAGTCGTCAGAAAGCGTCTATATGAGGGAAATGGTTAAACTTTTTATCACAAATCTGCAACAGCTCACATAAAGGCAAAAGTAGAAATTGCTCATAATTCAGGGAATGGCTTCTTTTACCAAAATGATATCAAATCTATACTATAATACTCATACTTTCATTTACAGAAATTTTATATATTTTTCAATGTTTTCTGTTGCAAATTTGTTAATATTGTATATTGGAAAATGATAATAAGAGTCATTTATAAAATACCTTATATGATTTTTTTCTTCAAGTAGTCTGCCTTGCTAAACATCTTAAAGAAAGAAAAAACTAAAAAAGTTGAATGTTTCATCTGACTTACAAAGTTCAATAATTATACTTTCGTTTACAGAGATGTTTTCAAAGTCAACAGCTGGTGATGACTGTGTTGTATGTCGGAAAGCTGAAGTGTTCTATGTCAGAAAGTTGATGTGTTGTATGTCAAAAATCTGATGGTTTGTATGTCGGAAAGCTGATGTGTTGTATGTCGGAAAGCTGAAGTGTTGTATGTCGGAAAGCTGATGTGTTGTATGTCAGAAAGCTGATGTGTTGTATGTCGGAAAGCTGATGTGTTGTATGTCCTAAAGCTGATGTGTTGTATTTCGGAAAGCTGATGTGTTGTATGTCAGAAATCTGATGTGTTGTATGTCAGAAAGCTGATGTGTTGTATGTCAGAAAGCTGAAGTGTTGTATGTCAGAAAACTTATGTGTTCTGTCGGAAAGTTGATGTGTTCTATGTCGGAAATCTGATGTGTTCTATGTCGTAAAGCTGATGTGTTGTATGTTGGAAATCTGATGTGTTGTATGTCAAAAATGTGATGTGTTGTATGTCAGAAATCTGATGTGTTATATGTCAGAAATCTGATGTGTTGTATGTCGGAAAGCTGATGTGTTGTATGTGGGAAAGTGTAGAGTACGTAAGACACATATGAGGGGCAATATTCTCTATTCCAAAACTGTTTTCTTGTTCCTTCCAAAACAAATTCAACACTTCTTTACCAAATTCTGCATCAGATTTGTTGGATTTGAGAAAAGGTTAAAACTCAGTATAATTCTAAATGATATGTAATTTTATTGTATTATTTGTTTCCTTATAGTTATTCTGGGAATATAGATTCTATCAACATCCTAGTCCTCCAAAAAAAAGACATCGCGTATGCTCATTTTTCATTTTGTTATTATTCTGCATACGCGACTGACCAACAATGACAGATGATAAAACGAGAAACCGAAAGTCTAAATTATTTGGAATTTCAACATCCCTGATAAAACCAACCAGGAAGTTAGAAAACTCTATAACTGACATGCTGCCAATTAGTTTACTTTATAATCTTTATATCTTAAAGCTTGTTTTTCATAAGACTAATACAAATTTAAAAAAAAATCACAATGACCTTTACGTAGAACTTCTTAGCATATTTTGGAAAACGAAAGTAGAAAATGATTTACAGAATCTGTGCATTTTAACATTTAAAATCAAACTAGTGACACTGATCAGCTGATAACATGAATAAGCCATATCTAGATAGTTTAACAAATAAAAAAGAGCTTTCACTTACTCACGACTGAAAGTGGAAACACAACATCAAGTTCGAGTAACATAGACTTCGCAATCAAACATCTGACAAATATATATACATGAATACTGTTTTCATTTATATTTCAATTCCAGACGGGTTCAATCGTTTCCTCTATTTATTAACACGAAACAGTAATGTCAATTTAAAACTAAACCGATATTACTCATAAAACCTGACTCGAATTTTCTTTGGAAAAAAATAACCCACTTAAAATACTACAAGAACACTCATGTATATATCCATTTATAGGCATGTCATGTGATGTAAACTTAAATCAAAGCATGGAAAGTACCGTAACGTCAATAAATCGGCCAATTGATCAATCAATCAATCAATCAATCAATCAATCAATCGTCACCCACTCACGCAATATACCAGAATATCCATATATTGTTCAATTAGCTAATCAGTTATATTATGATTCAACAATTTATAAAATTTTAAAGTTTCATAAGTTTAGCAAAATTATCCTTCGGAAAAAATAGAGGGGATGATTTACATCCAATTAATAATCGGTCATAACATGATGACATGTTAATCAAATAATCAGTGAACTGCATTGTATTAGAATGAATATGGCATGCAATTAAATTCGGACGCGTACTTGGTATGTCTCTAACCCTCTATGTACCTAGGGAACATACCAACTACATGAGCGACTCGATCTGTGCTGTGTACTTATGTTGAAATGTGTGTTTATCCGGTGGAACAGTGAGATGTCAGTACTCACTGTGTAAAAATCCTTTTTGACAGTGATATATAGGCTCATATGGGTGATGTTTCATTATTCTATATTGTTATGGGAAGTTTGGTCCTGAAAATACCTTGCAGTGGGTAACAGGTCAAACCTATCACAAATTTAACAGGCAACACTTGTGTCAAATTTCTATTTCTATTTCAATTTTTTAGTGGCGGTCAAACCGGTCTCAAAATCGGCATCACTGTGATATCGGATTTATATTGATATCTTTAGGGCATATACATTTGTACACAAACCAACAAACTAATACAGGATTAAAATATCTGTACATAATTATTCGAATTGTAATATTATTAATTTAATAGCTTTTCGTTTCTGTTGACATGGCAATCAGGGTTTTACATGGAATTGAATTACTTTAGCAATTCTGAGAGACTATCATATAAGGAACATTCCCATGAAGTGTGTTCATTGTTGGCAGAGTGGTTTAGTAGTTGACATTTGAATATCTTTTTTTTTTTAATCCTTACCCTTGCCACGGTTTTCCATTGAATTTAATTTTTTAGCAATTTAGAAAGGGCATCTCTTAATTATTAAGGAACATTCATGTGAGGAGATGTCATTTAAAGAAATTGTTGAGGGACGACATCCAATGGACTTCAAGCGATCCTAAAAGCTTACCACCCAGCACTTCGTGAAAATAATAGAAATAGCAAATGATAAATATATAATTAAAACACACCTTCACAAAGAGTCGTCGAACGACTGCTTTTGAAAAAACGTTGATAAGAAATGATAATATAAAATGCGATATAAATTTAACCACTTGCGGAAAGCAGTGACATGTATCCCCGACTGGCCGTTTTCAGTGACATTAAGACTGTTATATATTGCAGTTAATGTATCAGATACACAGATATATAGCACCTTTACCTTTTAATTCAATTTATTTGAATTCAATCCACGTATATTTTTTTCATTGCGTGAACATATGACCAGAATCAGACCGCCCTGGACTTAGCTACTCATAGTTAATGTGCAAAACTTATGTCAATATTTTACATTGGGAAACAAATATCACGGGACATAGTCTATATTTAGCCATACATTCTGCAACCTGACCAACCTGACAGAGAGGAAACCCATTTAATGTCTTCATATGATCCCACATTGAGACAAACTGTTTTCTTTCAACAGTTTTAATTTCTGGCGGGAAATTTGGATTTTGATCCCTTTAATTGCTGAACAAAATGAAAAAATAAGATGACTATACTTTAGAGCATACGCTGTACATGAAAAAAGAGTCGTTATCGAATCTAATAACAAGTTTGGTCCATCACCTCCACAGTCTAGATTGAGGCGAATAAGGGATTTATATAATAACAGGAACCAGGGGCGTAGCTTAGCAATAACCAATGTGTAGGCCCCGTTAATCAAGGGTGGGGGGGGGGGGGGGGGGGGTCCGGGGGCGTGCTCCCCGAAAAAAGAATTGAAAACCTATCACTCTGCAGCTGTATTTTGTGGGCATTTTGAGAAAAATGTGTAGGCACATGCCTACAGTGCCTAACGGAAGTTAAGTCCCTGGGAATTGCTTCTTGTCCATGCACACACATTACACATTTTCTTTTAATAAGGCCTATAAGACGATTAACTATGTTGACTATTGTGTTAATATCGAGGGCTTGGCGGGAAACGGTTGTATTGTAACTAAAATTGGTATTTTTTTTACCAAGGTTAATCACCTCGCCATTAAGTTTTTATAAGCTATAAAAATCATTATTCTTTTTAAACAATGGAAATTTAGGTGCCATTGCTCGTTTTGAGCAATGGCACCTAAATTTGCATTGTTTACAAAGAGGTCAAATTTATCCCTAAACCAGGGCTTTCAAAATATGTTTTTAGTTACAACCGTTTCACGCCAAGCCCTCGATATGTTCGTCAAAGTTGCGGCTATCTGAGAGTGATTTACCAATGTCTTTCTCTGATGTGTCCTCTTGTAGTTCATGATATGTATTGTTCCCACCAAACATAACGTATTCGGTGGCATAACGATTGTATCCAATGTTGAGTACTTCACACTTGTTATAATGTTGAATGTAAGAAGCCATCTGTTGCTCTATTCACACAATTGTAGAATATAAGTGTCTGCTTCCTTCCTGGTGATTTTTAAATAGCTTAGTATCATCATATAGCTTATTGTTTCAACGGATATTGGACATATTTGAACAGTATCTTGGTACAGACAGGGATCTAGATAAGTATTATATACGTCCCTGGTAGAGGGTCACCGGTACCAAGCAACAGGTGTGCTTCTTAATAATGTTCAAATTGGATCAATACTTTTGGACAAGAAAATTTCATACATTTAATTAAAGTATATGCATAATTTTGGAAGAGGACCATGAATTTCAGTGACTAAAGGATTATTCGGCATTTTAAAAGACAGATCGCAATTTATACCTTTATTTATCTTCGATACATTTCCAACAACTTCCAATTTTAAAAGTAACAATATATTATAATAAAAGGTTGATAGCCAGTCAGGTGGCCTTTCGTTTCTTATACGTTATTATCAGCCAAATTCAGATATGTTTAAACGAATTATGTTAAGCACAATAACAATTAAAATATCAATTAAGGCAGCAAAATATAAAAGAAGCCATGGAATTTATAAATTATACTCTTATACAATCATAGTTGTTCTCTTTCATAATAATGTTTATCTTGTTCATTCTTTCTAAATGTTTAATAAAAGTATTTGTCTTTGCTATTAAAGTTTGACTGTAAATGGCCTCAGGCAATTATATGCCGATTTTCCAATAGACTTTGAATGTCAAATATATATCTAAAGCATAAACAATAAAATACTGTAATTCTTAAAATCTATAAAATTGGAAAATATGGTCAGTATAATATGGTCATCCAACCACCGTTATCAGGTCATAAATGGTGGGATAGATGATAGGGGTATTATTACCTCGCTGAGATGACACACCCATAAACCCACACCGCACACTCCAATACACATTCTGGGGCATCGATTTTTACATAAATGTTAAAAATGGACAAACAAATATGTTAAAAGTGGACAAACAAATATGTTAAAAATGGACAAACAAATATGTTAAAAGTGGACAAACAAATATGTTAAAAGTGGACAAACAAATATGTTAAAAGTGGACAAACAAATATGTTAAAAATGGACAAACAAATATGTTAAAAGTGGTGGACAAACAAATATGTTAAAAGTGGACAAACAAATATGTTAAAAATAGGTATTTGAATTAGTGCAAATAAAAGAGAAAAAGTCTTGAACCGTTTGAAATGAAAGCGATCGGAAGTTTTTTAATAAAGCAGAATAATGTTTAGCTCCTTCTTATTTCTATGTTATTTTGGGCTGGGCCACTGATACGTTTTAGTTGTCCCAGCTTTGGGTGACCATCAAGAATCTAAAAAAGGTCTAAAATGTTAAAAATATAGAATCATTTTATATTAAAGAGCAAGAGTTTTCCGCACATATTCGTTTGAAATGCAATGATCCATTCATCATCTAATTCGTGGGAGCAATTTAACTATAACGAGATATACACCGGATTTCCCGAAAGATGGCAATGATACATTTTGGTGAGAGAAATACTCTGTATTAATGAATTTGACACATGTTTACGCAAAGATTCACAAGCTTTTGACAGCAATATGCTTCAACTTCAGGCAAAAAAAATAAAAAAATGTCGCCACAAGAATCTTAATGCAAAATAAAAAGGTAACTGATTTAGGCCAGTCCCCGAAACAGGGAAGTGAAATATATGAGAGAATTATACCAGACCTAACAAAATTCGACCTTCACCTTAGCGTGATTGCACACGGCAACTGATGCAATTTTCTAATCAGCTGTTTATATACACCTTTTGTACGTTCAGGAAGTAAAATTTATTACAAAAACAGTTTAGAGAACTTATTATACATCACAGAACACTAAAATGGAGGACGAAGAACTGGTTTGTACCTTCTTTCTTTTTTTTATTGACTATCTGATTGGCTGGAACACGCCGGGTTTGGTGTCAACCCATATGGTCCTCTCGCTGATAAAATGTCGGAATCATCTGCCCAACATTCATATAAGAAAATGGAAGTTTGATAGTTTGTTACTCTAAGAACAATGAGCACATCTAGCCCCAAACACAAACTACACAAAAACTGATTATAATGCGTGTTCGCGTGTTTACATGCATTGAATCCGTACATACCTAATGTTCGGATGTCAAACAAAGCAGCTGGTAAATGGACTAGAGTGCATTTTAAAGAAGCCGATACTGTTTCGTGTCTTGATTACAGTATGTTACCCAAGATGTAAAATCTTAAATGGGTTTTCCAAGTCTGTTTACCATTTTATGGAAGTGCCACAATTTTTCTGAAATTTGATTAAAAGATCAAATCAAAGTGTCCGCGTTATATTTATCCTATTACAGGTCCCTGTTCTCGACCTGTACCTATTCTCAAACCTGTAGTTCAAGGACTGTTTATTTATTTCCTAAAACGCATTATATACATAATTACATTGTTGAATTTATTTCAATATTTGTCAGTATTTGTTTTTGACATGAATTTATAAGTATTCCCATGAGCCCTGATAAATGTTTAGAGGTTTGAGAACTTGTTTCTATGCTAGATGAATTAATTATACCAGGGACGTAGATAAGATCTACGTCCCTGATTATACAGATATCTCTGTGCAGGCCAGGGCTCGCACTGTAGGTCGCCAAATGGCGATTATTTAATGAAGACGGTGATTACTTTGTTAATTTGGCAACGGAAAATGGCGATTATTTTATTTTGCAACTGGATAAAAAATATCGTCTTCTAATCGCGTATGAGAGCATGAAAACACGTGCCAATGAAGCGTGAACGACCTTGTTTATCTCACGTGTCTTACCACAGTGTTAGTTACAAGCTTGATTGGCCGCGGGTCATCGCCTTATCAGTTAATCCTGGAGTGTGTGTAATACACTTCAATGACTGCAATTTTGTTCAATGCCGCTTAACTTATCATTGTACACTTTAATCGCCCCACTTTAGAATGATAACAGCATAAATTAGTTCAATGCCGATATATTTTTCGATGCATCCAATTTTTAAAAAAGACCGACATGTTTATTAAATATATCACATTTGTTTACATTGCTCACCCATATTTTCAATGGGTTATATTTAACCGGATCAAATATTTAACGAAATAATTATATTCATATTCATTCTAAACGTATAGGGAGTTGGGTGAAATATTTTTTGTTTTGTTTTACGTATTTAGTCTAGTCAATTATTATAAACGCGTGTTGAAAGTAAAAAAAATGGCGGACGATTAAAATTTACGCTGATGGGAATTTGATTTTCATGTATTATTGAAGTGGTTGCAAAACAAATACGAGCAAGTACTTGTCTTAATGATTTGGACTAATTAAAGGAACTGAACACCATAATGGTCCAAAATCTTTATATTTTATACTTATTCTAATTAATCCAAAATACGTCGATATATATGTAACGGAATGTTGTAGAAGGTTGTACAAGTCTTGTTTTTCATTATTTCATAGGAAATAAGCAGATAAAAAAACGTCCGCTCCGCGTTTTCCCGTTTAAAAATACCGTGGAATTACCTCTTGCTCATTTGAATTTGTGAATTCAATTCGGCATTTTCTAACACTATTGACTCATTACATTCATGTATGTGTGATGTACTACAATATATGCACACTATTAACAGTGTGCATATATTGTAGTACATCAGTCAGCAAATCTCAATGCCTTACATGCAAAAACATCAAGATAATAGCAATTTTTAACAATTTTCTTTTTTTTTCGCTTTTTTCTCATATTGGATTCAGTCCCTTTAAAAACAGACTTTGTTTTTGTTTACCTGGAAGTGTTTTCCGGAAATTAACTTTCACTTTGATAATTATATGCAGACTGTGTCACCAGGGTCAAGACGTTTCGTACCGTTTCCGTTTCGTAACAGAAATAAATTGTCGGTTTGTCAGAAAATGTTTGGCTCAAAGACTTGGACAAAGACATTGATCAGGATAGGGAGTGTTTAGATTTCCAAGATAAACTTATGATTTTCAATAGCCAATATGATATAAAAAGTATTCCTCTGAATGATATTTATAATATACTTTTTTCATGTTTTTCAATAGCCAATATGATATAAAAAGTATTCCTCTGAATGATATTTATAATATACTTTTTTCATGTTTCTTCATGTTTCATTTGTTTCGGTCTGAGTCTGACAGATCTTAATGTTTTGTCACTTTTTTTTTTTAACTTTCGGGAAATCTGAACAGGAATCACTAATGATTAAACATTTTGGAAGGTGACTGTGCCAGTCAGATTAAACTTAAGCAATTAAACAAATGCATGTACCATATCAGGGCTTTTTTTCCTTATATAAAAGGGGCCGTTTAACGGCCCCTTCCCCCCGGAAAATAAGCATAGTTTTTCCCCTCAAAATATAAATTCCCCTAGGAAATTTTTTTTTTTTTTTTTTTTTTTTTTTTTTTTTTTTTTTTTTTTTTTTTTTGTAACATTTATAGCTCAAATCTCATTTATCTTTCCACAATGAACAGAATACAATTTGACTCGAGGTGTAGGCTTGGTGCTGAAATACTTGATATTTTGATGAGAATTAAAGTTGCTGATGTTGTTGCCCTTAGAGAACATGACCCAAAAACTGCTGTGACAAGATGGATGTTGTCTAATTCAGAAAAGACCCCATACTTTGCCATATGGAGCCAGAAATTGAAACACAGTTTCTAGACTATGTTGTATATCCAGCGATTTTTTTCCTTCTTTAGCTGGTACCGTTTAACGGACCCATTCACAATTACAAACGGCTCTTCACAATTTTCCAAAAGGGTCCGACGGACCCATTCACAATTCTGGCCAAAAGGGTCCGTCAATTCACAATTCTGGCCGACTAGCCTAATTTTAACTTCGTAACTAGCTTTTCTGACAAAATCAAAAACATTCTCGGCCCGTCGCTGTTGTTTACATTTTAAAACAAATCGCAACATTTCTCAGTGCCGTATATCCATTCTGGTGTCGAAATTATTTATCGGAAACAAATATTTAACGAAATAATTATATTTCTTATTCGTACAATAAGTATTGGGAGTTGGGTGATATTTCGGTTTTCTATTTTTTACCCATTCCGTCTTGTCGACTTAACCACGTGTTTTTAAAAAAAAACATGGCGTCCGACGAAATTTTTCGCTGATGTGAATTGGATTTTCATACATGTATTTAAATGGTAACTGCATATTTTCTAGACTCAATTTAATGTTAAATATGATTTATTTAATCGTTGCAATAGCTGCCTATGATGTTAACAGCGGATAAATGAAAACAAAATTACTTATTGAAGACGCATGCATTTATAACTAAAGCGTCTAGATGTCTGATGATTACGATAAAAACGATTTGACAATGTCGAGATATAATAAATATTATCAGAAAAAACTACCATCAGCGCCTGAAAAGGCTATAAAACGATCAATTATTTGGTAAGGCACAATTGGACACTAGCCATGATACTGAGCAGCGTACAGAACATTCACCAGGGCCATGCATGGAAACAGTTTTAACTGTCTAAACCCAACTAGAATTAGGGTCCGTATCGCCTACATCTGAATCTCAAACCGTATCCCCTGCTACTCAAACTGACGATTAAGTGATCGTAGCTAGTAATGCAAGCCTTAACACAGACAGCGGCTTATTATTAAGTTACATAGCTGTAATATTTAAATTCACAATTTTATGGAAACAACAACACTATTTTTCACAATTTCCCTGGTACCGGACCCATTCACAATTTAGGTAAAAAAATCGCTGATATCTGACAGTCTCAGCAGCTTCTTTTCACAGCATGTTTTGGACCATGTTTACATTACATTCATGATTGACCATAACAGTGTATTGTACTATTGTAGTTCACATTGTGTTGCTTAAAGTTAAAGTTCTAATAAGTTGTTTTCTCATTTAGCAAGTAACAAAAAATAGCACTTGCGAAAAAATGCAAGTAGAAAATCTTGCTAATTTCGACCCTTGACAGTGGTATAGTTTAAGTGAACTGGATTATGACAATCTAGTGTAGGAGTTCAAGAACATGAAAAATAGACAGATGGCCTTGTAATGATAAAAGTTAAACATGCACATTATACTAGTTTACAATTTTTCCCCGTTTTTCTAAAACGCCGCGAAATTTTCCCCTTCTCAAAGGCCCCAGGCCCCTTCCCCTTTTTCAGAAAAAAAACCCTGCATATTGCTATTCTGACCAACTGATAATGTCATAGGAAAAGTTTGTATACAGGGGTAATAAATAAATACGATATAAAAATGTTGACAATGCATTGTTATGTGTTTATTTTATTGTTCCACATTCACACGTTAGCTTTGGCTATTATTATTTTTCATGAACAAATGTTGGCTATTATTTTGTCTAGGCCAGAGCCAGCCTGGCAGGCAGATCACTTTTCTTGTGGGACATTGATTGCAATTTATGAATCGAGGAACTTTTTGAAACAGGGTTTTATATTGTTATTTTAGGAATATGACCTATACCCATGGAATAGGGATTTTTGGGGTCTTTTTAGGCAAAATTAGGAATTTTTTCATATTATATCCTTCTATGGTACCTGGATATTAAACCTGGAATAGATGCTTTCATGTTAGGGAAATAACAGCTTTGTTAATACATTTTTCTTTGTTTCCTCTCAATTTTTTTTGGAACTTCTGATTGGGAATTTTTATTGAAAAATTGGGTAAAGAAAACATACTTTTTGCCATTGGGAACATGACCAATTACCGGCTATGAAAATGTAAAGAAAGAAAACCTGTAAAAGGTTGGGATCATTTGCAAGGAACCCTTATCCTTGGTAGCTTTGTCTGTCCATGACTCAGTGCTTTCATTAAACGGACGTGGACGTAATATACGTCCGAAAATTGAGCACTGGATTTATTATACGGTCAGAAATACCCAAATTTACACATGGACGTTTTCAGAATAACCCTAAATAAAGTATAAAGGGTGAAAGTGCAGAGGTGAATGTGTAAAAAATCAATAATTGTCAAACGCACACGATTACACGCTTACCCGAGTTCTTATCGTGTTAACCAGACATCACCTTGATGACCTCTTTGTTTGTATGGAATGTAAAGAAAGGTAGTTTAACTTGATAACGCTAATTGGATTAAAAGTTTGCCTAATCCGACGACGGTCTTTCTTCATCTTTTCAAAATATTTGTTGATGATTTATACCGATTATCACTTCGTAAACTATAAATTGAAGTTTTGCGTGAATGGGCATGCTGGAATCTGCTATTATTTTTAGCATAATGATTGGTTGTTCCCTACGTTCAATATAAAGTTTACTGTGTGAGTGGTAGTTGCTCAGAAGTCGAACACTGATCATGATAACAATTGCCTGAGTTTGATTCATGAATGTGAAAACAGTCAAAATTGGACTGGATACTGGGTGAGTCTATAACTCTGGCTAAAGACATCATATTTTTTCCTTCAAACTATCTTATTTGTTTTTTAAATTCCTAAAAAAATCATTTATTTGTTTTTCAGGTTCCATTTGATCCAAGCATGAAGAAGAAGAAGAAAAAGAAGAAGACTGGTTTTGATCCAGATGCTCTTGATGCTGGTGATGCAGCTCCAGCCCCAGAAATTGAAGCAGAGGAACCAGCTCCTGAAGAATCAAACAAGGCAACAGAAGAGACAACAGACAAAGCAGAGGATGATGGTATGGATGGTTTTTTGATACGTAGGCAGGAAAACCAACCAAAGAAAAATGTGACCCGTGTACAGAGCTCTAGATAAGAAGACTATTTCGCAACCTGAAACCTTTAAATATCAGTTTTATGACCCTTAACCCTTTCCCTCATACGACAATTCTGCAGCAGACGACTTTGAACGTATTTTTTCAAAACGTAGAAAATCTCCATAATTGAATGGATAACCTATGACTAAAAGTTGAAAACATTGTGGCAAAAGGAGAAATTGCACGTTTTGTGCAATTTCTTCTTTTGTCACTATGTTTTCAAAAAGCTGTCTGCTGCAGAGGCGTTCGAAAGCGCTTATATGAGGGAAAGGGTTAAACCCTAGGCAGGATAACCAGGTTTTCAAAAGAATCATCATGATAACCCACAACATTGGGTTTGGTTTAGTAATAAGAGATATATCTTTAGGAGAGGACCAGTTTACTTCTCCTTAAGCTATCTAGTACTCTGGAATGTAGAACCAGATCAACCTGTCAGTGTTAACATTTCAATGAACCCTGTCTGGGACGCAAGATGTGCATCTGTGCTGGATGATATTGCTGAGCACTGTTCAACTGTCATGGTGGAGTGCCTTTGGGCAAGGCACATTCCTAGCCTAATACTGGTTTGTTTACCCAGGGATCATGAATAAGTGAACTGTCGCCATGATATAACTGAAATAATGTTTTAAAAAAACAGCGTAAAACCACAATAAAACAAACAAACTGTTCACAAATTTGTCACCAAAGTTCAGCAGTTAATGTTGAAGAAATTTTTTTTGGATCAGAATGCATGGATGATTTGGCAGTGCTTTATCCACAATTGTCATTGATATGTTAACCGAAATTGGTTTTCCTGTCTTGGTTACTCTTGAACAATTTCTAACACTTCAAATATTGACCTTCCCCCTGATACAGATACATAGACTCCTGCAGTAGATAAATGTAGTTATCTTTGTGGAAAAAGGAGAACTGGCTCAAAACTCAATTATTTGTTTATTAAAATGAAACTTTGTGTTCAGATTTATTTAAGTCATATTTTAAATAAGATTTTTTCAACAGTATACTACTGGAAATCATGATGTAGATGACTTTAAAAAGTATTAATGTAGGATTGGAGAATGTATACTTCAATTGTACATTAGGAACAAGAGTGGAAAACATGGTGGGAAAGGTATTTTGTTACAATGTTTTCAATTCTATTTAATACTTATGCGTTCATATTGAGAGTTAACCTTTTCCCTCATACAGACACTTTCTGACGCCTCTGCAGGAGAGCAATTTCTCCTTTTGCCACAATGTTTTCCACGTTTAGTCATAGCTTATCCATTCAATTATAGAGATTTTCTATTTTTTGACAAAATATGTTCAAAGATGTCTGCTGCAGAATTGTTGTATTTGGGAAAGAGTTAAGGTTGGTTTTTGGTTATGACTGTTCTTCTGAGACTTCCAGAATGTTGATACTATTAGCTGGTGAAAATCTTAACCCTTTCCTTCATATAGACGTTTTCTGACGCCTCTGCAGCAGACGGCTTTTTGAAAACATAGTAACAAAAGATGAAATTGCGCAAAACATGCAATTTTTCCTTTTGCCACAATGTTTTTCACTTTTTGTCATAGGTTATCCATTCAATTATGGAGATTTTTTATGTTTTGACAAAATACGTTCAAAGACGTCTGCTGCAGAATTGTCGTATGAGGGAAAGGGTTAATCATACTTAATCATACTGATCTGCATCTTCGCTGGTCACACATTCCAGAAGTATCTTTTTTGATTGTCATGGCTAATTTTGTACATTTTATCTATTTTGCCAGATTTTTCCTTGAATTTTGGTCTGAAGAAGAAGAAAAAGAAGAAGAAGGCTATGGACATGGATGATGTTAAGGAAGCATTACCGGTATGTATTAACCGACAACGTTGACCTGTTAATGATCTGTGTACAAAGATATATACATTTATAGAGTTATGGCATATAGTGTTGGGCCGATGATTGATTATAATCGAAAGTTGATTTGATACGCATCACGTTGGCGATAATCGATTGCATTTTACCACAATCGATTATCAATCGGTTCACCTTTTTTGCTTCATTTATGCTTGATTAATATTCGCTTCCACAAGGGAGATTACTCTCACAGTCATGTTTGAAAACTCGTGATTGGTGAGCTAGCATTTTAATACAACAACTTGAGATCGAAAAATTGGCAATAAAATGATACAACCTAGTAAAGACAAGACATTAAGCCGGTATATTTTTTTTATCAAACATAAATAATAAGAAGCATTGCGAACATTGAGGTTTATTAAATATAATACTGTATGAACTGATTATATAATCGATGTCTAATTGAATGTGGCAAAACGATTGTAACTGATGATCAATTGTAAAAATGGAACCAATGGCCCAACAATATTGGCATAGTGAATCCTGTCATGATGGCTCAAAACAGAACAGTTGTGTCTGCTTCTAAAATTAAAACAGTTTGGTGCTTAGCCATCATATATATGGCATCACATTAAGAAAGAGTGTTGTTTATTTCACTCTATGTATTTTCATATGTCAAATCACAGATTGACTCATCTGCGGCAGAAGACTGAAATCATTGTTTGAATATATGCCAAAATTATTCAATAATAATGTTAATTATACTTACATTTACAGAGCTCGTTTTGCATGTTCTAAAATCCTTATTTGACCCTGTAACCCTATGTTCTGGGTACTCAAAAGAATCTTCTCACTGAGATGATACTTATGAGTACCCACAATATAGGGTTTTCTTTAATAATAAGAGAGATATTGTGGGAAAAAAAGCTGAATACCCCTTCATATTTGGACCTCTGCATTTATATAGATTTTCCATATTTTTGCGAGAGATTTTTAAAGTCGCCCATTGCAGATTTGTTGTATGTGGGAAAGGGAGTGGGTTAGGTTTAATCACAATGTTTACAATTGATTGGTAAGGGTTTTACTAAAGTTTTCAAAACTATTTCTCATTTTCCCACAATGTTTACAATTGATTGGTAAAGACAACTTTGATGTCAAATGTGGTCTGTCAAGAAAAGGTTATTCCTTGCCCTCATATAGACGCTTTCTGGCGCCATACGTCTTTTGAAAACCTTGTGGCAAAAGGAGAAATTGCTCAAAATGAGCAATTTCTCCTTTTGCCATAAGGCTTTTCAACTTTTTTTTAACTAACTATACATTCATTTATAGAGGTTTTCTGTCTTTTTTTCACTAGATCTTTTCAAAGTTGTCTGCTGCAGATTTTTTGTATCTGGGAAAGTGTTAAAAAACAAAGAATTTTGCATTCAGGAAGAATTACCAAGTCTTGCATCAGAAAATTTATCTAGACAAAAAATGTCTTCTGTGTGATCTTACGTCAGACTTGGATTATCATTCTAAAAATATCAATGTCTGTAATGTAATGTTTTATCAATTTTGAAATCACAAGACTGGAAAAAGAAATTTTATGATAAAGGAAACATTATTATATCTTGAAAACAATAATATATAGGTTGGAATTAACCGCTTCCCTCATATTGACACTTTCTGACGCCTTTGCAGCAGACGGCTTTTTGAAAACACGGCAACAAAAGAAGAAAGTGCTCAAAACGAGCAGTTTCTCCTTTTGACACCAAGTTTTCAACTCGTTTTCAATTATTGTTCTATCATGTAAAGGGATTACAATGTTTCCAAAAGTCATCTGCTGCAGGTGTCAAAAAGCATCTAGATGTGGGAAAGGGGCTTTATTCAAACTGGTTGTACAAGATAAAGTTACAACTGTTTTAATTAAAGACAACACTGTTTAACCCTTTCCCTCATACGACTTTAAACATATTTTGTCAAGAAAATCTCATTCAGATTTTCTATGACTAAAAGTGGAAAACATTGTGGCAAAAGAAGATATTGCTTGTTGTGAGCAATTTCTTCTTTTGTCACTATGTTTTTCAAGAAACCGTTTGCTGTAGAGTCATCAGAAAGCGTCTATAGATATGAGGGAAAGGGTTAATTAATAGAGGTATCTTGGTATTCATTACAGAGCACTGAAGATACGACAGAAGAAGTAGCAGAGGATGGAGAGCCTAACACAGACCCTGTAGATGATGATGGTACAGATATCTCATTTCTTAACAAAAAGAAGAAAAAGAAGAAGAAGACGACGGATAATGATTTAGGGGAGGATGAGGGTTAGTAGTCCTTGATTGCTCTAAATACCCTTTGGTATCTCCATGTTGAAAACATTGTGATGAAAGGAGAGAAAGATCCTTTGCCACAATGATTTAAATTTAAAAAACCTGAGAGATGAGATAATTATGTCTCCCCCTGTATACAGGGGAGATATATTGTTTTTGTCCTGGGCGTCTGTCCGTCTGTCCGAAATCGTGTCCGCTCCATATCTCCAAGACGGCTTGAAGGATTTTCATGAAACTTGGCTCACATGTTCACCTCATCAAGGCGACGTGCAGAACCCGCGTCTCGACAATATAGGGTCAAGGTCAAGGTCACGCTTGAAGGTCAAAGGTTTGAGGCTTTATTTTGTGTCCGCTCCATATCTCCCAGACGTCTTGAAGGATTTATGAAACTTGGGTCACATGTTCACCTCATCAAGGCGACGTGCAGAACCCGCGTCTCGACAATATAGGGTCAAGGTCAAGGTCACACTTGAAGGTCAAAGGTTTGAGGCTTTATTTCGTGTCCGCTCCATATCTCCGAGACGGCTTGAAGGATTTTCATGAAACTTGGGTAACATGTTCACCTCATCAAGGCGACGTGCAGAACCTGCGTCTCGACAATATAGGGTCAAGGTCAAGGTCACGCTTGAATGTCAAAGGTTTGAGGCTTTATTTCGTGTCCGCTCCATATCTCCCAGACGGCTTGAAGGATTTTCATGAAACTTGGGTCACATGTTTACCTCATCAAGGCGACGTGCAGAACCCGCGTCTCAAGGTTTGAGGCTTTATTTCGTGTCCGCTCCATATCTGTCCCAAATTTATAGGTTGGAATGTTTTGAGAGATTTTGACAGATATTTGAGGGGAGACATCTGTTTTTTGCAAAAACAATTCTAGTTAATACTTTCCTTCTACAGTTTTGGAAATTTCTCCAAATAAAACTTTTTACGAGAGTAGTCAACATTGTGTGTGGGGGGGAAAGCATAAAATACTGGCTATGAGTAATTTCTCTTTTAAAAACCAACAATGTTTCCAGTAGTCCACTGCTGCAACCGTGTCAAAAGGCATCTGTATGTCGGAGAGGATTAAACCCTTTCCCTCATATAGACGCTTTCTGATGCCTCTACAGCAGACAGCTTTTTGAAAACATGGTGACAAACACAGAAATTGCTCAAAACAAGCATTTTTTTGCCACAATGTTTTTCAATTTTAGTGATAGGTTATCCATTTGATTGTAGAGATATTTTATTTTATGACAAAATATGTTCAAAGTCGTCTGCTGCAGAATTGTGGTATGAGGGAAAGGGGTTTAAAGTGAATCAGGGTACACAACAACAGCTTCTTCATGAATTTAATGTTGCTATCATTTAACTGTTACGTTAACTAAAATTGTTGCGACTTGGAGTACCTCCATTAATGTGTCTGCAAGTGGGAAAGCGTTAAGAAGACCAATAAGTGTAACATTTGATGAACATATAAAATTGCAGTCCTGTTGGTTTCAGGAATCCGCTGTGGTCGAGTGGTTAGCGTCGGGGATTTCGAAACTGGGTGTCCCGGGTTCGATCCCCAGTCGCTGCACTACAGTTGTGGTGGAGTGCCCTTGGGCAAGGCACATTTTCTAGCCTAGTACTGGTTTGTTTACCCAGGGATCATGAATAAGTGAACTGTCGCCGTGATATAACTGAAATAATGTTGAAAGCAGCGTAAAACCTCAATAAATTCCTGTTGGTTTCCCCAGTCGCTGCACTACAGTCGTGGTGGAGCGCCCTTGAGCAAGGCTCATTTTCTAGCCTAGTACTGGTTTGTTTATCAAGGGATTATAAATAAGTGAACTGTCGCCTTGATATAACTAAAATAATGTTGAAAGTTGCGTAAAACCCCAATTAAACAAAAATCCTATTTGTTTCATTTTGAAGCATCTCTAATATAGGTTCAATAAGGTTGAAGATTACAGATCATTGTATTCACTTGTAAGTTAATCCATTACTTCATATGGCTTTTCAATGGTTGTCTGCTTTACAATCATCAAACGAACAATTTCACCAATCTAGAAAACTGAAAGAATTGATAGAGTTGAAAATATTGGAAATATTTTGAGCAATTTCACCTTTTATTGCAATGTTTTCAAAATATGTCTGCAACAGTAGGCGTCAAATATTGTCTGTGTGAAGTTATGGGTTAAAGAGTCTATTTCTTTTCTGACGATACACATATGTAGTTAACTAGTTATATGTATTACAGTTTATATCATAAATGACGTCGCCAGCATGAAATAACGTCATTCTATATTTTTCGGTATATAACTAGTGTAATAACAATGCTACGTAACGTCATAATGAAAGGTATTGAAAATGACCGCGCTATATAGCGACGTTATATATATTTTGCGCTAATAATTGTCAAATTGGAATTTATGATATAAATAGAATATAACATTCATGGTCATTCAATACAAAATGTTATTAAAATCGTTTAATAAAATTTCGTATTGAATGACCACTCACGTAATATCCTCTATATATTGTATTAACAAACTATTTTGTATGAAATTTGTTTCTTTCATTCTAGTTGACAGTACAGATGCTAAAAAATCCGGCAGTAAAGCATGGATTCCATCAGATAGAGATTACACATATGATGAGGTTAGTTTGTTTTGTCACCAGAGAGACTTGATCCTTCTGTCATAAAACAATTATGTAACGGACTACTTTCAAAACATCTAGGTAGTAAGTTGGTAAATCTCTATAAAGGAAAGCAAAATTATTGAATAGAATCGAAAACATTGTGGGAAAAGAGGAAATTGCTAATAATGAGGTGTCACAAAATATCTGTATGAGAGAAATGGTTAAAAAGGAATCACTTCTCCATTCTCTTGTCTGTCATATGTTCACATTCTGACAAATTGACAGTTAACAGATGTGTTCCTTGGCAGTGTTACAGATAAGGTGCGTAAATACGCAATTAAAATCAGTGAAAAGGTAATTATTCAAAAATTGTGGCGTGACACAAAGCAATTGGAAAAGTGGTTTACACGTTTACTTCAAAATACCTGTGTATCGATAAGCAAAACATTGTTTTTCGACGAGTTGTTTACAATTTGTAAGAGTGGCCAGACTGGTTATTCAATTGTTCATAATTATCCACAAAATAGACAAGGTGTATTTCTGCTACAGGTTTAGGGCAAACCAGTCAAATCTCGCTTCCATTTTCGAAATGAGTACGAGAGGAAGAAAAAACGTACAAGTGTCAAAACAAACACACATTTTGGCTATTTGCAACATTTAGGGAACAAAACCTAGACACTTTGCAAAAATATCTGCTTTCAACGAGTTGTTTCATGGTTGAACAGTCTTGAAAAGGCCTGGAATTTTTAATGTTGCCTTTAAAAGTCCCTAAATGTAATTATAAGACTTAAAAGCCCCTAGTTTTGAGACATTTTATGATTTGGGGCCTTAAATTTCGTGGTAGGTAGCCCTAAATTCTTAGCCCACAATATAAAGATTTGTATTTCAATTTTCTTGTATACAAAGGTATTTGCGTTAACATTCGAAGTAGAGTGTTAAAAATTAATGGAGTCACACACTGTTTATTTCTGTAGTGTTTACCTTTCTGTCTAACAAGCATGGGGAAATGTGTTTTTAATCTGAAGTGGGTTCTCGTTGTACAACTGGGTCATGAAAGCGGAAGATAAGTACAATGTGTATTATAAATGTTGCCAATAACTGATGAATTTGGGGAAGGTGGGAGAATGCGCGCTGAAGTGACATGAGAAAAGTGAAAAGCCTTTTCCCACAATGTTTTCCACTTTTAGTCATGAATAGGTTTACCATTCAATTATAGAGATTTTCTATTTTTTGACAAAATATGTTCAAAGTCGTTTGCTGCAGAATTGTAGTATGAGGGTAAGGGTCATCAAAATGCACATCACCATGACAATTATCACAAGAAGCATTATTTTAATGAATTGCTATTTTTCTGCTTTTTCAGTTATTAACACGAGTGTTTGATATTATTCGAGAGAAAAATCCTGAAATGATGACGGGTGAGAAAAAGAAAATTGTTATGAAACCCCCACAAGTGCTCCGTGCTGGTGCTAAAAGAACTTCATTCGCAAACTTTGCAGAAATAAGCAGAATGTAAGTAATATGATTTATATATCTAAAGGTAGATTGTACTGAAGCTTTCCCTAATACGGACAACTTTTGAAAACATTGTATCACACTGTGTCTGTTATTTCCAAGATTACCTTGAAAATGGAATGGCATTGTAACATAAGATAAGATAATCCTAACGCGGACGGTTTAAAGTGTACAGTCGAACCTCGTTAATCCGGACACTTTGGTTCCCAGTGAAAAAAGTCCGGATTGCGAATCTTCCGGATTAACGATTTCTTATTTTGCCTACGCCAAATTTTCATCTTAGCATAACAATAGGAGTCAAAGAATGGGACCCAATATTTCCCCAGATATTGCGCGGATACATGATTATAATTGAGGGAAATTCATTCAAAATAGCTTTGCAAACTGTCAGCGATATTGTATTTACCATTTACCTATAGATACTGTTTGTCGTAAGCAAAGCTTTATCATGAGATTTACAACACATAGATAACCAGTACGTAAACATGTACGTTTTTGAAAAAATGAACGTCAAAATATAAAAATATTGAACAACTTATTATTTTTGTCAGATCTACACTTGTCTCTGGGTCAAAATATCGAAATTTTAGTCTCAAAATCAGTTTAGATCTGTTTGACAATTTGGCTGCTATTTTATGGCTGCTAATCAAAGTAAACAATGACACGGTAACGCAATGACACACGCTTGCAGATTATTGAACAGCCTTAGGCTATTACATTGTATACAGCTTTAACACCTTTTAGGACAAACGGACACTACAGAAAACAATGACACCGACTAATTGAGTAAAAACATATATACTGTCTATGTTTTCTGTATGCTGTACAGTCATGTACATTACTGTTTGGACTTCCGGACTAACGAAACGGATTATATGTGTAAATGGTCAGTCCGTTCCCGATTTTTTTTGTCCGGTTCCGGAACGCGAATTTCCGTATTAACGGAGAATAATTAAGCATAAAAAATCCGTTCCCTGAATTTTTTGTCCGGATCGCGAATTTTCCGGATTAACGGCGTCCGGTTTAACGAGGTTCGACTGTATAGCCAATGTTTTTAAAAAGAGCAAGGTCACAACATAATTTGTTTGGTATAACTGCAAAAATTGACTTCTCATTAGGAATACACTTTAATATTAATTCTTGTCTCCAACAGTATGAAAAACGCTATAACAGAGCTCTAGATAAGGGGCGTTTTTGCATGTTCTAAAATCCTATTTTGACACTCTAACCCTATGTTGTGAGTACTCAAAAGAATCGTCTCAGTGAGACGATTCTTTTGAGTACCCACAACATAAGGTTTGCTTTAATAGTAAGAGAAAAATTGGGGGGGGGGGGGAAAGAGCTGAACACCCCTCCTTATCTGGACATCTGACTATAAGCTTCCAAGTCTATGGTGCCTGGGGCATAATAAGGTGCCACTACTAATCTAATTTCTTTTCTGTTCTATATCAGCGTGTCCCCTTTCCACATCTTACCTTTTCACCTGAGAATATTTATGCTTCCGGATTTCAAGATTTACTCCCAATTCTGCATGTGGTTGAACGTTTCTAACGTATTTTTGAAAAGAGTACATCTCTGAAAATACCGTTTGAGGTTAACAGCTTATTGATGGTTTGTTGAAATGTACCATGTTCAGAAAACTAGATAAGGAGGAGTAAACTGAGTTCTTCCCACTTATATTTCTCTTATGACTCATCCAAACCCTATGTTGTGTGTAATTTAAAGAATCATCTCACTGAGACTTAGGGTTTGAGTGTCAAGTAAGTGATTTGTTATTTGAAATATGCAACTTATCTAGAGGACTGTCATGTTGCTATATCCTTAAAAATGCTTAATTCCAAACCATGGGAATTAAAAAAAAAGGGGTAAAAGTTGGCCTTACTTCACACTAGCTTTAGATCAATCAACCTTTACATGTGCTTGATCTTATCATAATCTACACAAGTAAGCAGAAGATTTGAACAAGCTTGTGTAACCTGCATAGGCTGATCTTGATCTACAATGTTTAGAAAAGCTAACTTACACCTTTCCCTTTGGACATGCTTTCTTCTTAGTTGTAATTCGAATCCCGGCTCGGCCAACTTTCTTTCCCCACGATTGCAAAAGTTGATGCGAAATGCGTCATTCGTTTTCCACCAATGGGTTAAGTCTATGTGGAAAAGCAGCCAGTTGCTTGGGAAGATTATGGTGTGAGTAAACCAGGACATGCATGAGTAGGTGAACTGGCCGCCGTGATATAACTGAGAAATTGTTCAAAACGGCGTTAAACCCCAATCAATCAATCAATCAATCAATCTTAGTTGTAATTCTACTTTTATCATTTTTGCAGGTTACATAGACAGTCAAAACATGTCTTGGCATTTCTGTTTGCTGAATTAGGTACAAGGTATGTATATAGCCATGTCATCTCAACTTCAACCCTTTCACTATTATTGACGACTCTTGACACATTCACAGCAGGCAACCTATTAACCCTTTCCCTCATACGACAATTCTGCAGCAGATGACTTTGAACATATTTTGTCAAAAGTTTAAAAAATAGAAAATCTCTAAAATTGAATGGATAACCACTAAAAGTGGAAAACATTTGGCAAAAGGAGAAATAGGAGGTAAAGGGTTAAATGATTGTTTGAAAAAGGAGTAATTGCTTAAAACAAGCAGACAACCTATAGAAAGGTTGAAAAGGGAGAAAATGTTACAAATTTTTCTTTTTCCCCACAACATTTTCAATTCTGAATTTATGAGCAGTAATCTGGATATTGCAAATTTGTCATCTTATGTTTTTTAAATCCAGATTTATTTAATGTTTCTCCCCTGACAGAATCTGATGTGTTCAAAAGTAGCATAAACGGCATATTCGACAATCATTGGCGACATCTTGGCAACAATATGGAATATGTAGTTCTATATTATGATTAACAAAGAGAGTTGAAAACATTGCAGCAATAGAATCCATTTGCCACAACGTTTTCTTAAATTATCTGACACAAATGCATATATGCATGTGGGAAAGGGTTTAACAAAAAGACATACTTACTTTACCTAAGTGTGCATTAGTGTGTGATGAGTTTCATTCAATTCCAATTATGAGTGTTTGAAACTTCCCAACAGCAGTTCAAGTTCTTGTTTCACTAGTTATTCTAACACTATTCTCTTCTATAAACAAAGAGTGATTTGAGCCTGATATAACTGACACAGTATATCACTCTAAACTTCCGGAACTATTTTTGGCTGTTCAAATTTCCTCCTGCGTATTTTTCATACAACGTTTCTTAGTGTGCATGGTTGACTACCCTGTGCTTGGTTACGAATGAAGTCTTGTAAACAAATCGTTGACATCACTTCCCCTACCGTTGCCACTGACTGTGTTTTAAATTCCTTCGGCCATCGAGATTAATTACTACACACCTGAACAACAAATTGTGATATAAGATGCGGTATATCACTCAAAAGTGAAATCTATTTCCTAATTATTTAATGAGTTATCATGTTTAACTTTCAGTGGTTCCGTTGATGGTAACAACCAACTTATTATTAGAGGTAGATTCAATCAGAAACAAATAGAAATGGTTTTAAGGAGATATATAAGTAAGTACAGAATATTGATGAATATATACTTCCTTTTACCCCTTTAACCCCTTCCCACATACAACAAATGTGCAACAGACAACTTTGAAAATATCTTGGCAAAATGTAGAATAATTGAATTGAGTTGAAAACATTGTGGAAAAAGGAGAAATTGCTCATAATGAGCAATTTCTACTTTTGTCACAATGTTTTCAAGAGTCCTCCGCTGCAGATGTGTCAGAATGCGTCTGCAAGTGGGAAATGGTTAAGAAGCATACTTAGAGACTAATTGGTGTCACCTGGACAGTGAGGCGGGGTGATGCTTGTGGATAACTTCTCCCTCGCATGTCCATCTGTCTGTCACGCTGTAAAATGTACACTCGTTGGCCACACATGTTGTCTTTCTCTTGTTTATTTCATCTTTTACTTTGTTAAAATGTAATAGGAAATTACCATTAAATTGACATAATTTGAAATGTTGAGTTTGACTTGTTTCCTTATCTCGGTTATTTCTCACCAACTTCCAGCTGGAGTTTAATCCATTAGGGAACCATCTATTGGTTTAACATTTGGAGCCTTTCATATCTATTATCCTGAAACTATGAAAAATGGATGAAAAGGACCAGATGGGCGGCATATTTGGGGTTCTTAATTCCAGGTTTAACATACAAACCCGTACATTGTGGATACTCAAAAGAATTGTCTCACTCAGACGATTTTTTTGAGTGTCCACAATATATTGTTTAATTGAGTTAATAAGAGTTATTACGGAGCAAGTAGCTGTTAACTCTTAGGAATCATCCATGGCTGAGTGGTTGGGGTCAGGATTTGGACTGGGTGTCCCGGGTCGATGCCCAGTAACGGCGCTACAGTTATGGTGTAGTGCCCTTGGGCAAGGCACATTTCCTAGCCTAGTACTAGTTTGTTTTACCCAGGTATCATGAATAAGTGAACTGTCGCCGTGATATAACTGAAATACTGTCGAAAGCAGCGTAACAAATACAGATACACAAAAAAAATAACTTGTTCCTAATAAAGGCATTTGCCTTGTTTGTTTTATCCTACAGCACATTTCATTTTATCTTTTTCAGAGGAATATGTAACATGTCATACCTGTAAATCACCAGATACTTTACTGCAGAAAGAAGAGCGTCTATTTTTCCTTCAGTGTGAAACGTGCGGTTCTCGATGTTCAGTGGCCAGCATTAAATCGGGTTTCCAGGCCGTGACTGGGCGCAGAGCAGCAATGCGAGCCAATGCTCACTAACATTAATCATCTTTGTGGGATTATTTATAACTCATTTCCTGATGTAATATCTTTTAAGGTTATCTGCTTTGTAAACGTCTGTCAGGGGTAAAGATATAAAAAAAACATACAGAAAAGTTAGATGGATATTTTTAAAAACAATGTGGGAAAAGGGGGAATAGTTTAAATTGAGCATTTTCTTCTTTTTCCACAGTGTCCTTCCCAATGTCTGCGTCAGAATTAATCTGTATCATAAACGGACATAGTTTGTGTAACTTCGGCCTTGTAACAAGATCTGCTTAGAATTGAGCTAACGTTTAATTAAAACCTTTGCCTTCTTTATCAGATTTTATCATTTTCCTTACAATCACAACTTTTGACACATTGGCAGCAGACAACATTTTCAAATTTTTGTGGGAAACAAAATCAAGATGAACACATTGTGTCATTAGGAGTAAATTTTCCTGTTGTTACAATGTTTCAGTAGCCATCAGTTGAAGAAATATTAAAAGTGCATGCAATTATGATAATTTAATTGAATATAAATGAAATTAAAACGTTTTTTTTATAGAACTTGTATGTTTGAATTGCAATAACTTGTATGTTTGAATAGTACTAGGGATATGGGTGTAATGTGCTCATTTTGACCCATTTCTCTTTTTCCTTCCTTGTGTTTAAAGGCTCATTGTTGCTAGCGTCAGAAGTTGTATGTTTCAGGGATAGGGTTAATATACTGATTCGCATGTATTCCAATGTAAAATTGACTGTCAGAGTAAAATGTTTAAAAAAACATGTACATTTTAAAATGGTACAAGTTTGGTTGAAAAACTAAGAAATTGTCAATGATGAGCTAGTTTACTCTATTTATTTTACCACAAAAGGTTTTAAAGTCAATATATTAAAAGGCATCGAAAGTTTATTATGGCGGCCCTTATAAGAAAAATGGCTAGGAAAGTTTGATGCCTTGAAATAAATCAGTGCTCAATGGATGCCCTAGTACGATCTCATTAGAGGTAGCCATGGTGAACTGGCCTCGTCAAGGAACAATGTCGTCTAGTATTGGTATTTTACCCAGGAAATGTCGTAATATAACTGAATAATTGTTAAAAGCGTCTTAAAGCACCATTCATACAAAAAAACAAATCAATTACGTTTGTCGCAGTCATGGTGAACTCCTCACCATCAAGGAACATTCTTCGTCTAGTATTTATATCTTACGCTGGAAACTTCGTAATATAACTGAAAAATTGTTGTGAGCGTTGTAAAGCCCCCATTCAAGCAAATCATCCTTGTTTGTCGGAACCATGCTTAATTTTGGTTGGCAAAGGAACATTTTCAGTCTGGTACATGGTTGTCTCCCATGGATCATGAACAAGTGTTCTGTTAGATAATCGAAAATCCAAAAATGGCAAAACAGGTGATGGGTTTATTTCTAACAGGATGATCAGTTGTCGTTTAAGAAGGATTGGTTTTGTGAAAGGGTAAACAGATTGAGGGCCGTTTATACCTTGTAAATAAATAATTTTCAATAATAAAAATGAAAATTGGCAATTTTCGTTGGTCTTGAAATTTAAACCACATCAATTTCAGTCTTGCTGTGTCTACTCATGTCATATGTTTTGTCTTGCAGTGTTTTTCGTACAGAAAATACAGGATAATTGTTTGTTCTGGTGTTTGATCAAGATATATTTTCATTTATGTCATGAGTGGAAAATGGCCCTTTTGCCCCTTTTGTTTTGTGTGTATGGAGAGATATCTTGATCTTGCATAGCAACAAACATGTTTTCTGGTTACTTTCATATACTAAATTATCACTTGCTGATGTCACGTAAGGACTGAATAAAGACGAAGTATTAAAACAGAAAAGAATCCATTAATGAAACGGTCATGGTGAAGTGCCCTAGTAATGGTTTGTTTACCCAGGGATCATGAATAAGTGAACTGTCGCCTTGATATAACTGAAATAATGTTGAAAGCGGCGTAAAACGCTTATTAACCATTTCCCTCATATAGACGCTTTCTGACGCCTCAGCAGCAGACGGCGTTTTGAAAACATAGTGACAAAAGAAGAAATTGCACAAAACGTGCAATTTCTCCTTTTTCCACTTTTAGTCATAGGTTATCCATTCAATTATAGAGATTTTCTATTTTTTGACAAAATATGTTTAAAGTCGTCTGCTGCAGAATTGTCGTATGAGGGAAAGGGTTAAACAAACAAACGTGTACACTGTAAACAACCCACTTAGCTCAGTCGGTAGAGTACTCGCCCTTAAAGCGAGAGGACTTGGACTGGCTGCATGTTTTTCTCTACCTCTGACATTGGCGCCCAATACGGGGCCGTGACAGCACTGCTACTTCAGTCTAACAGCGTTTGCAGTGTGTTTTTAGCTCGCCAGTACGAAGTACAGGAGAGCTTATGTGTTACCCCCGGCGTCGGCACCGGCGTCGGCGGTGGCGTAGACACCTAGGTTTAAGGTTTGTGTTTAAGGTTTTCATTTGGGTTTTAAGGGTTTATACCTTTAGGAACCATTTGTCATCCATCTACGCACACCACTACACCCGTCCTGACCCTGGGTGAAGGTCAAGATCATTTCTACTTGGTTCAGTTACAAGGTTTAAGGTTTGCGTTTAACGTTTAACATATCACTCTGCATTCACTATTATGACATTGATTGCTTTCATATTTAGTTTATACATTTAGGAACTATTGGTCATCCATCTACGCACACCTCTACACCCGTTCTGACCCTGGGTCAAGGTCAAGGTCATTTCTACTTGGTTCAGTTACAAGGTTTAAGGTTTGCGTTTAACGTTTAACATATCACTCTGCAGTCACTATTATGACATTGATTGCTTTCATATTTAGTTTATACATTTAGGAACTATTGGTCATCCATCTGCGCACACCACTACACCCGTCCTGCACCTGGGTCAAGGTCAAGGTCATTTCTACTTGGTTCAGTTACAAGGTTTAAGGTTTGCGTTTAACGTTTAACATATCACTCTGCATTCACTATTATGACATTGATTGCTTTCATATTTAGTTTATACATTTAGGAACTATTGGTCCATCTACGCACCCCACTACACCCGTCCTGACCCTGGGTCAAGGTCAAGTTATATCAGAGTTATTGCCCCTTTTCTGTCAAAAAATCTTAACTTTTTCGTCACGTTTTCAAATAACTTTTTATATCAATGTGTATGATGGGTTCACAAAAGGGGGATAATCCAAATTAAATATTCAAATTACTTTTTTTCTGCTCAAATTAGATTGAAACTTCTGACAAATGTTTATATCAATTTTTGTGATGGGATAATCCAAATATTTTTAATATCAGAGTTATTGCCCCTTTTCTATCAAAAATTAAAATTTTCTGACAAGGCGCCGGCAGGTGACACACGTGCTCCGGGGAGCACTCCATTCTAGTTGATCTTAGAATTGTTGTCAAAAGTATTGAAAAGGTGTATTATCTTGCAATAGGTGATACTGTGCGACTTATTGTTGTCAAAAGTATTGAAAAGGTGTATTATCTTGCAATAGGTGATACTGTGCGACTTTACCTAATACTTTAACTGTTCTGAAGTAGGCCCTGATAGGCGAGCTATATTGTCCTCCGACAACTCTTGTTAAGATTCCTTGGTACCGGAATTCAAGGATGAGTTGAGCTTTAACCCGGAACCCCTCACGTGCAAGCAAAGTACTCTACCGACAGAGCTTACTGGGCCGCTTCGATGTATTCTCTCCAATGGTGTACATGTTTGAAACGCAACATACATTGAAATTCATTGTCAAATTTCGGAAGTTTAACGAATAATTGGTGTGTTTGATCGTCACATTTTTTCTAAGATGGAAAGCGCCGACCGGCGGCCTTCAAACCTCACGTGAGAGTCAACATTTAAAAAGGCATCCACACAGACCAAAAAGGTCCGAGCCCCGGTAGCAACACGGGCTGTCAGTACAGGGAGTTTTGAGTTCGAACCACAGGTCGGCCAACTTTCTTTCCGAAGTTTGACAATAGTCAAAGCGACAAACGTCATTCGTCTTCCACCAATGGGTTAGCAGTCTTATTTGTAAAAGCAGCCAGTTGCTTTGAAAGACTGATGTATGAATAAGTGGTTTGACAAGGTCGTTAATCACATGGGTTGGCGCACTGGCCACCGTGAACATGTGTTGAAAAGGGGGTTAAAACCCAATACATAGATCGATCAACCATGCAATGTGTAAGTTCTGGATGAGTATTCAGAGATATTTTATTGTGATTTCCTTCAACGTCCTGGTCTTGCTCATTATGTGGTCCAGGCATATATACAAATAATGACAGCGCCCTTTGGACAAGATATAGCAAGCAAAATTGAATAAAATCAACTTTCTTGTGGATCAAATCGGTTCATCCTTAAAAACTCCGATAGTAGTTTACTTCATTATAAATGCATTGACTCACACAATCCAGTTGATATATGCAATATCGATACATTAGTGGAGGTGATCAATTGTCTATTTATTATTTTTTATTGGGCTTCCTCCGCTTACAACATTATTTTCTCTTATTTATGACCCCTGGGTAAACAAACCAGTCCTAAATTTGCCTTGCCAAGGCCACTGCTCCATGACCACCACGGCTGGGGGCCGGCACGCTAACGACTTGGCCCGTAAGTGCCCAATCTAGTCGCCAACAAGGGGACATTGTTGGTTCATGCCAGACGTACTAACTGACTATAGTACGCCGGGAACCGGACTATCATCATCCTCCTAGGGGTTATTATACTATAAATAATATAGCAGTGATAACAAAATAAATGTAGATACCTACATCGTCTGACACCCGAGGTTGTTGACTCCGCTATCCTCTAAAATCACCCATGGGGGTTTTCACTACCATTTCACCGTTTTGACAGATAGCCAATATTGTTTCTGATTGGATGCAGCCAAATGTTGCATTGCGCCAAACAGCCAATCAGATCCCTTATAAATTTGTTGCGTCTCAACGTAGGAGTGTGTCGGACATGTAAGCGTCATTTTGATTGGTTTAAATGCATCCTTTTCTGTTCGGTCAAAACGGCGAAACGACAGTGAAAATCCCAAGGGTGATGTAGGGTCATACCAAAGACTTAAACCGGTAGTAATGGCTTTCCATCCTTGGCGCTCAGGGATGTGGGGTTAGCATTAGGAATGTCTGGCTGGTGGCAGGATGAAAGGACCAGTAGTACCGGTAAATTACCCAGGAAACGCCGTGATATAACCGGAAGCGGTGTTAAACACCATACAAACAAACAAACGATCACACAAGCCTATGTATCCCAGATCGACTTTCGAATTAATAAATTAATTGACAAATATTGCTAATTAAACATCGTGGCATTATTAAACCCACTGTTGAATGCATTTGGTTCGTATTTCCAGATCATGTTCGAATCCTTCAACTATATTCTTAAATAGTACCACTTCGATCTTTGCCCGCCATCGAACGTCAATGCTGAACTCTGAAAATTCCACATACAGTTTACCAAACCTGATTCGTAATTGCTTATCAATGATAGACTTTATGACGTTAACGTTATCAATGATAGACTTAAGGAAGTTAGCGTTTTCAATGATAGACTTAAGGAAGCTAACGTTTTCAATGGTACTAATTCTACGCTGAACCCTGCTTGGCGCTCTTATACATTTCCAAATATATAAACAAAAACAAATGAAGTGTTCAATACACTGGCGAATATCTTGCATAAAACAAGGGCATTCCACGTTTTATTGTTGAGACGCATCTTTAAACATTGAAAACAATAAGGCTTGACACCACTGTTTCGTTTAAATGCCTTTGTAAGAAACTTAATAAAGTAATGCATAATATTATTAGCAATTTCTCCTTTTGTCACAATGTTTTCAAATGTCCTCTGCTGCAATGGCGTCGGAAAGCGTCTGAATGTGGGAAATAGTTCAATTAGGCTAACAATGAGACTCCGGCCTGAAATATGCGGTTTAACCCATTACTTCACACAGACGACATTTGACGCCTGCCGTTGCAGACGACTTTTGAAAACATTGCAATAAAAGTTGTAATTGCTCAAAATGAGCAAGTTCACCTTTTGTTGCAATATTTTCAATTCTTTATCAATATAATTCTTTCAGTTTTCTAGATTGGTGAACTTTTGAAAACATTGCAATAAAAGTTGAAATTGCTCAAAACGGGCAATTTCACCTTTTATTACAATATGTTCAACTCTTTATCAATATAATTCTTTTAGTTTTCTAGATTGGTGAACTTGGATGTCTGATGATTGAAAGCAAATGACCTTTAAAAAGCCATGTGAAGTAATGGGTTAAATTACTCTGACGTATACATATAATTGGGCGGTCATCCAGGAAAAGCAACCTTAACCCTTCCCCTCATATAGACGCTTTCTGACGCCTCTGCAGCAGACGACTTTTTGAAAACATAGTGACAAAAGAAGAAATTGCACAAAACGTGCAATTTCTCCTTTTCCCACAATGTTTTCCACTTTTTGTCATAGGTTATCCATTCAATTATAGAGATTTTCTATTTGTTGACAAAATACGTTCAAAGTCGTCTGCTGCAGAATTGTCGTATGAGGGAAACGGGTTAAGGGTATTAATATGCGTATGGAAAAGAGACTTGACTTCGCATCCATACCAAGGTTTCAAATGAATCATGCTTCTCAGATGTTTCTTACAGCCGTCTGTATTGAATTGCCGAACACTGCAGAGTCAGATCCCCGGCTGATCTGGGTCTACAAAGATAGCATATCTCTTATGGTTGGTTTTCATAGAGCGGGGCTCATATAGGGGTCGGGGTGGTAAAATGCGAATAGATAACAATGCTAAGTATATTAACAAACATAATGTTTATTTCTGATTAAGATTTCCGGGTGATATGAAAGAAGTAAAGCAGTACATATAAAAGTCCGTACTTTTACTCTTTAATTTGATAATGGAAACAGGTATTTAATTAATCAGGTATCAATTATGTATCAGTATCTGTTCTTAACTGTTTGGTAGGTTTTGTCCAGCAAAACCAAATGTGTTTCCATCATCAAATTAACAAAAATAAATTGCATGCAATACTAATTATTTGCGAAGCATCTTTATTGTAAAGACGAACTTAGAAGAACCCAATCAAGATATACATAGTAACGGTAACTACTTTACGACAAAACAAGACGATATAAAAAAAGATATGTTAAAATGGGTTACGAATAGATAAAAAGTATATGTTTAAGTGATCAATCGCTGCTTCAAACTGAGACCAGTAAATATAAACCCTTTTCCAACATACTACAAATCTACAACAGAACAATTTGAAAACATCAAATCAAAATCTCCGAGTTATAAATGGACATATATATTTTTAAATAAATACGAGGGCATTGTGACAAAACAAGTCATTTCTCGTTATAAACAATTTCTGCTTTTGTCCCAATATGTTTTCCAATTACTTGTACAGATGTATCCACATCCGTCTTCTAGTGGCAAGGCGTTGTTTTTAACCCTTTCCCTCATATAGACGATTTCTGACGCCTCTGCAGCAGACGGCTTTTTGAAAACATAGTGACAAAAGAAGTAATTGCACAAAACGTGCAATTTCTCCTTCTGCCACAATGTTTTCTACTTTTTGTCCATTCAATTATGGAGATTTTCTATGTTTTGACAAAATACGTTCAAAGGGAAAGGATTAATCCTTCAATACTGATGGATCAATTTGCTTCTGACAGGTTAACCATCCAATTAGCCTGAAGGATTAACCTCTGCATGCTGTGCTATCTTTGTACGGATTAACCCTTTCCCACATACAACACATCTGTAGCAGACGACTTTGAAAACATCTTTTCCAAACATGTGAAACATCTCCATTAATGACAGTTTAATTATCTTTTAAATTGAGTTGAAAACATTGTAGCAAATGGTGAAATTGCTCATTATGAGCAATTTCACCTTTGCCACAGTGTTTTCGAAAGTCGTCTGCTGCAGAAAGCGTCTGTATGAGGGAAAGGATTAAAGTTGGGGTAAGTATGTCCGCTCAAAACACCAAATGTCATTCACACCGTGATTTTAAAAATATACGCTAATTATCCATGAATGATGTTTTATGGCGTTCTCGACAACAGTTTAGTTATATTTTGGCGTTTCCTGGCTTTTGTTACCAGGGTCCAATTCCACCAACCTTTCTTAGCGTTAAGTAAAACTTAAATACTTAAAAGCTTATGTCATCATTTTTGTTTTCCTAATAAAAATGTCATAAGATATCAATTTTTAACACATTTTGTAAGTCAGCAAGGTAAATATTTATATCAACTAAGTCATTCACTTAAATACATTCCACTATTCATATATTACGAAATATTAGGGAAACAAAAATGACGAAATATGCTTTTAAGTATTACTTAACGCTAAGTAATGTTGGTGGAATTGGACCCAGTACCATGAACACAATTAACTTACTAGACAATAACGCACACGTCGTCATACTGTCCTAGTTATCCTGGACATCAAGGATGGAATACTATTATTTTAAAACATTTAGTATGACCTTTCAGCGGATCGAACCCGAGTAGACCGCTTAAAAGACGGACGCCCGAACCGCTATATATACTAGAAACATGTACTTCTGAATCGTTAATTTCTTATACTATCCTCGTTCGCATGGAACCGAACGATGATTTAAAATTAATTGCAGCGACGACGATCATTTTGCAGACTTAAGTCAGCTTTTGCTTTATCCACAATGACTTCAAAGTGTGTTTGATTAGTGGTACTAGTCTGTCATCAATGAATAAAACAGTCTATGCTGGATGATAACCAGTTGCCTGGCAAAGACGAAAGACGTTGTGTGGAATACAGCTTCGAGAAAGCCGGGAAACACACGGTGGCACTAGTCTCCCATCAATGAACTAAACAGGCTATGCTGTGAGGTAACCAGTTGCCTTTGCAAAGACGTTGTGTAGAATACAAACAACTTCGACAAACTCGGGAAACACACGTTATGTGAACTAACCGCTGTGGTGATATAACTGTAGTACCGTTTAAACGGCGATCAACTCAACAACACATTACTCAGACCACATAGACGTCCATGATGCTCGTACACTTAAAATGCGAATAGACATAATATGGGTTCGACGGAATTGATGCACACGGGGTTATCCAGGTTTTAGCTGGTTGCACAGTCTAGATGGTTGGTTTTCGTGTAATGTCGCTGAATTACCAACATTTAAATAGAACCCTCACGTGTCTCTAGTACCAGTGATAGATCACTTAAACATATCGAGGGCTTGGCGTGAAACGGTTGTAACTAAAATTGGTATTTCTTTTACAAAGGTTAATCAACTCGCCATAAAGTCTTTATAAGCGTTAAATCATGTTTCTTTGTAAACAATGGGAATGTAGATGCCATTGCTTATTCTGAGCAATGGCACCTAAATTGGCATTGTTTACAAAGGGGTCGAAATTGCCCCTAATCCAGGGTTTTCAAAATAGGTTTTTATGTACAACCGTTTCATGCCAAGCCCTCGATATAAACTCTACCTCATAAACAATAATGATAAAAACCGTGATAAAAAATATTATATAACTGGAATATGAGTAACAAATATAATAACGTAACGTTGTCTGGTGTTATATATAATTAAATATGTATACAGTTTATAGAATACTTGACACTCGCTGTCTCGAACATGTAAAGATTCAAAATGTTGCTTAACTGGAACCATTTCCTGGAACGGATCTGTCTTTTTAAAAACAACGTAGCAGCAGTCAACAATAAGAACTGCTGCTTAACTGTTTACTTGATATGTATTTCACTGATTAGTTTTTCATAATAAACACTTTAGCGTTAAACTTACGAAGCTGAAAATGCATATATGAGCCGTCCCGCGAGAAAACCAAAAGCGTAATGTATCGACCAAGATCAGCCTGCGCAGTCCGCGCAGACTGATCCGGGCCGACACATTCCGTCTCAGGGGAAATAGGCATAGAGTAATGATTCCTAAAACAGAAAATCCACTGGAGGCGGAAAGTGTCTATCCGGGTAAGGCTGCGCGGCATGCTTAGACTGATCCGGGTCGATACTTAACGCAGTGTCCACAATGTTGGTTTTCTCATATGTAAATGAATCTAGAATGACTCCAGCGATCACTCGAACACGTCGATTAGTCGAAGTTATTTTTATTGATCTCTTTCAACTTCTAGTCCACTGTACGTCCCTCGTAAAAGCGCTTACATGTTTCAAGTATTGCCATCTTGTAGCACGACTCCAAATGCCTATTGTGTTATAAACAGTGTGATCCCCATTTATGACGGAGAAAACTATGATAATGATTAAATAAGAACAACCGAACGAATAATCATCTGTTGAAACACAGGCTGGTTTAGATGCCTCATATTTGCATAGACATTATTTTTTATACGGGAAACTGTTGAAATACGTTTGAGTCTTACTTCAAGATACGCAACGTTATGGTTTTAGTGGCAAATCAAGATTAAGTTCGACAAAGGTAAGACATGTTATCTGATCCAAATAAACATATTTTTTTATAGAAGTTTCTTGAAACTTTCTGTGAATACTTAGAGAAAAGTAACAAGTTACTCATGGTTCGACAGCAATCTCATTAGAATCAGACGAAAATCTTCGCTGTGCGTATATTAGACCTGAATGCACCACGTAAAAGGTCGTCTCGAATGTACCCTAATTTTTTAATACTCGCGAGTTTGATTTTTTGACCAATGAAATCACAGGAAACAACCTGTGTTTTACACAATTGAAACACTCGACACTCACCGCTTCTCTATCTCGTTTGTTTATGCGGGTTATCGTATATGTTTTATACATAACGATTCTGTAAGCGACAATTTAATTGGCTTATGCAAAGGTCAACCTGAGCCGACCTGTATTGGGCAGTCATCAGATCTATAAACAAGCGAGCGAAGTTAGGGTCTGGTTTTGATGAGATTCAATTCGACACTAAACATAAAAAGGTGTTAGATTATAGTAATGTAAGTAGCAACAAAACACACTATGTTTGTAAACAGAGAAAACTAATAAACGTCGGCATAAATAACTCCGTCAATCTCTATTAAACACGGTTATCCTAAGCCGAGGTCTGGTTGGTCTCGTCTGATTTGATGGCGACATCTGTCGGTTGGTTTATCTCCCTTGTAAATACTACCTCGTCGTTAAATTGAGACCACTCCTCTCGCTTGTCAACCCATTTTTGAGTGACCAGCATGCCGGATGTGACGAAAGCAAGCCCAGCCCCTATTCCACCAACAATGAGGCACCAAGGGGATTTCATCTTGAAAGTTGCATATTCTCGGCCGATTTGTTCGTTTACCCTCGCATTCAGGCTGACAGCGCGGGCAATCGATATAAGATACAGCAAACCTATACATTGGAGAAACACTTTGTTAACACTTTCCCTCATAAAAAACCCGT
Source organism: Serripes groenlandicus (assembly GCA_031761405.1). NCBI lineage: Eukaryota > Metazoa > Mollusca > Bivalvia > Cardiida > Cardiidae > Serripes > Serripes groenlandicus. The sequence continues at coordinate 31,990,852 of JASEVX010000010.1, forward strand.
TCTGACGCCTCTGTAGCAGACGGCCTTTTTGAAAACATAGTGACAAACGAAGAAATTGCTCAAAACTTCCACCAATGGGCTTAGTCTATGTGGAAACGCAGCCAGTTGCTTGGGAAGATTGTTGTGTGGAGTACTGGTGTGAGAAAACCAGGAAATGCACGAGTAGGTGAACTGGCCGCCGTGATATAACTGAGAAATTGTTAAAAACGACGTTAAACCCCAAACAATCAATCAATCCTCTTACAATGTACAATGAGGAAATGTAAAGGCTCAGTCATGTTTAATCATGCGAAACGTTGGGTTGGAATGACGGTTTTTAACACCAGAGTCACTTGCATTACATTGGCAGTGGCTATTTGTATCGCATAGGGCTCTATGTTGGATACCTAACCAGAAGAAAAAAACCACAATGTGGCCAAAAAAGAACGACCACAAACTGTTGACACAATAGAGGCTGGAGCATCTATTTCATAATACGTTGAAGTTCTGTCACTTATTGATTAACACTGAAATGCACGTTTGGAGTTGCACAAAGTGTAATGGGGTTCGGGTTTTGTGGGTAGAACATACGGTTCGTTGGCTCCGTCAGCCCGACGGACGTGACGGCATTTACCGACGATAGAGAAGGCATACTACTACACATTGTCTTTAAAAGGCAAATCATTTCGGTGGATTTTTTTTTTTAAAGAAGTGAACGGGAAGGCCGATGCATACCGAAATTGCCAAAGGTTTTTTATTTAAACTTTATTTACACCGCCGCCCATACGGACATCATTGCAAGCCATAATTTCCAAGCCAAGTTCTGATTCCACACCCATATTGTATAGTATAAGCACCGCCTCGTTGGTGTTTGGGGTAGAACATCTGCCTGATTTAATCCCCGGCCAGATAATACCAAAACAATTTAAGTAATGGCTTTCCCTCATTGGGGGTAGCATTAAAAATGACTCGCTGATGTCAGGATAAATGGACCGGTAGTATTGGTAACATACCCACCCAGGAAACGCCATGATATAAATGTAATATTGTTGAAAGAGGCGTAAAACATCATACAGATACATTATGGTATACACTTGACAGCGTAAACATACTATTAAATCATACACACCTGAGAGAATCAGTCCACAGATACCGAATACCAGTAGAAGGCGCTTCCTGTCTTTAAGACACGATGGTAAAGCCATTAACACGGCGGAAATACAACCGATCACCCCGAATATCACCCCAAATACAGCCTCCACCTGTACGTCCGTCATCGACCAGGCATTGATGTCTACAAGGAGGGAAAATCTCAAAATTAATAAAAAATAATTTTAAAAAAAAATTAGAAAAGAAAATATGTATCGATAATATGAACTTAATTGTTTATACTAGTATTCTTTACACACATTGAACTGGCACAGTCACGTGTCTGAGTGTCAGTGATCACTATACACAGACTGTAGACTGGGCCATGTTATGTATTCATCATGCCAAAGTTCCATTTACACAGACTATACGTCTTTAAAACATCTAGGTCGTATGTATTACGCGAGATTTGCTCGTTGCTGAAAATGTTATATCTAAAAGGTGTGGTTGTTTCGATGATCGATCATATCCTGTTACATGATTAACATTTTGCGTATTTATTTGAGAGGTGCTCTTTGAAACCCAATCTTAACGTTATTAACACAAGTGTGGAAAAATGTAAAATATGAATTTTTCATGGTTAATGATCCAAGTATATACTGCATACAAAATATTCTATCAAAATTATATGATTAATTAGCAAACAGTGTAGAGCGAGAACAGATTGCGGGGATGCGCTGGATGTTCTGGATATATACTGGTTGCAAATGCCTAACAGTTGGCTTTCGCAGGGCGACCCTAAATGTTAACGAGTGGCCTCTGTAAAGTCTTTCAGGCGTTTTTTTCTTTTTGCCATTTTCTATCAACGGGGAACATTGTGTACCCCTTGGTGCGACCTAGTGTATGGTTGTCATAAATGCGAGTCTCATTACTTCTATCACCAAAAATAATACACACAATATAGTTCTCTACGCAAAATCATAACTGCATGTTTTTGATATAGAATTTATGTCACAAGGGAAAAAAAGGGGTAATTTGTTAAAATCACGAAACCGTAGGTTGAGTGATTTTACACCAAATTACCCCTTTTTTCCCGAGTGACATAAATTCTATGTCAAAAACATGCAGTTAGTCTTCTATTTATTATATATCTGGAATAAATCTCCCCTTTATTTTAAAGAAACATATAAAAAAAAAATTGACTTGGCCTTAGGCGTATGAATGTTACGTAACCAATGACTGCATCATTTTAAGACGTTCCATGGCTGTTCCATTAATATTTACGCCGCACGTTTAAATCAATGTTTTATGTCATTCTTTATATTTTCTTTTGTAAGTTTCTTAAGATGTCTCTTAGGATGACATCTTAAAATATAATTGAAACACATTTTTATCTTATTTTCACTTTAATAATGATCAAAAATCATACTATCAACATTTTAAGTAAACATAAAAAAGTAGTTCCGGTAAAAATGATATCATCACTAGTGATGATATCCAAAAATCTAAAAGTGTTATCGTCCCAGTGTAAGTTATCATTTTTTTAAAAATTGATATTGATTTTAGAATCATCATCATTATTATCATTGTAATTGTTTTTCACATGGACAATAAGAAGTTCTTGCAGTAAGACGACATATATATCCCATGGCCTTTTTGAGAAAATCACAACTTGATATACATATGACAAATTCATTATGTTTTTTACAAGGTAAAATGATCCTTAGTGATTAGCCTATTTTATAGCAGCTGCAGAAATAATGAACAATAAGAAGTTCTTGCAGTAAGACGGCATATATCCCATGACCTTTTTGAGAAAATCACAACTTAATATATATATATGACAAATTCATTATGTTTTTTACAAGGTAAAATGATCCTTAGTATTCGGCCTATTTTATAGCAGCTGCAGAAATAATGAACACATTCTTTATTTTGAGACACCGTGTCAGGATAAAAGAAGTAGCCGATGTACGAATTGAAGAAACTTGTATTTTTTAATGCTAGATTATTTGTTTGCCTATTAATGACTACTTCACTTTTTATTTCGTTTGGCACTGTAGATAAACCTATAAAACAATCGCGTGAGAAAGTTGTCAATTGTAACAGTGCGGCCTCTTGAATTCGAAATAGTCATGATCATACCAAGCTTCGATATCCTTATCGTGATTAACAGATAAGTTTCCGGAAAGTTTGCTCGTTTTTTGTTCAATGTTTTACGCCGTTTTCAACAGTATTACAGTCACATCACGATGTTTCCTGGACTAATTACCGGGACTACTGATACGTTAACGCTGCCACCGAAGCATCAGTCGCCGCCCCGCATAACTGAGCAACTACCATTTTTTAATCATTTGGTACCGGTGTAGCGTGAATTTGCCACTACGCACTACTGAGGCGGGCACTCTGATCACTACACACTACCGAGGCGGGCACTATTACTACTACGCAATACCGAGGCGGGCACTCTAACCACTACACACTACCAAGGATGGCACTTTAACGACTACACACTACAGAGGCGGGCACTCTTACCAATTCACACTATCGAGGCGGGCACTCTTACCACTTCACACTATCGAGGCGGGCACTCTAACGACTACACACTATCGAGGCGGACACTCTTACCACTTCACACTATCGAGGCGGGCACTTTAAAGACTACACATTACCGAGGCGGGCACTATAACCACTACACACTACCGAGGCGGGTACTCTAACCACTACACACTACCGAGGCGGGTACTCTAACTACTACACACTACCGAGGCGGGCACTCTAACCACTACACACTACCAAGGCGGGCACTCTAACCACTACACACTACCGAGGTGGGCACTCTAACCACTACACACTACCGAGGCGGGTACTCTAACTACTACACAATACCAAGGCGGGCACTCTAACCACTACACACTACCGAGGTGGGCACTCTAACCACTACACACTACCGAGGCGGGTACTCTAACTACTACACACTACCGAGGCGGGCACTCTAACCACTACACACTACCGAGGTGGGTACTCTAACCACTACACACTACCGAGGCGGGTACTCTAACTACTACACACTACCGAGGCGGGCACTCTAACCACTACACACTACCGAGGTGGGCACTCTAACCACTACACACTACCGAGGCGGGTACTCTAACTACTACACACTACCGAGGCGGGCACTCTAACCACTACACACTACCAAGGCGGGCACTCTAACCACTACACACTACCGAGGCGGGCACTCTAACCACTACACACTACCGAGGCGGGTACTCTAACCACTACACACTACCGAGGCGGGCACTCTAACCACTACACACTACCGAGGTGGGCACTCTAACCACTAAACACTACCGAAGCGGGCACTCTAACCACTACACACTACCAAGGCTGGCACTCTAACCACTAAACACTACCGAAGCGGGAACTCTAACCACTACACACTACCAAGGCGGGCACTCTAACTACTACACACTACCGAGGCGGGCACTCTAACCACTACACACTACCAAGGCGGGCACTCGAACCACTACACACTACCGAGGCGGGCACTCTAACCACTACACACTACCGAGGCGGGTACTCTAACCACTACACACTACCGAGGCGGGCACTCTAACCACTACACACTACCGAGGTGGGCACTCTAACCACTAAACACTACCGAAGCGGGCACTCTAACCACTACACACTACCAAGGCTGGCACTCTAACCACTAAACACTACCGAGGTGGGCACTATAACCACTACACACTACCAAGGCTGGCTCTCTAACGACTACACACTACCGAGGCGGGCACTCTTACCACTACACACTACCGAGGTGGGCACTCTAACCACTACACACTACCGAGGTGGGCACTCTAACCACTACACACTACCGAGGTGGGCACTATAACCACTACACACTACCGAGGCGGACACGCTAACCACTACACACTACCGAGGCGGGCACTCTAACCACTACACACTACCGAGGTGGGCACTCTAACCACTACACACTACCGAGGTGGGCACTCTAACCTCTACACACTACCGAGACGGGCACTCTAACCACTACACACTACCGAGGCAGGCACTCTAACAACTACACACTACCGAGGCGGGCACTCTAACCACTACACACTACCGAGGCGGGCACTCTAACCACTACACACTACCGATGCGGGCACTCTAACCACTACACACTACCGAGGCGGGCACTCTAACCACTAAACTACCTAGCAAGTCTTTCTAGCAAGTCGATTCGGAATTGGATTATTTAACTCTTTCGCTGCCAAAGGCAATTAAGGCTTTTGCAAAACAATCTGCAATGTTTGCCAATAAGACATTAAAATATATCAAACTTCCTGTTGAACGAAAAACAATATAGTGACCCACTGTTCAACATGGAAGAGTCGACTTTGTAAAATTCGGCAGTGCAATAATTAAGATACAGAACCTACTGTTTTGCACTGTGATTAATTTAAAATTCGGCAGTGAAAGTGTTAAGATAAAGAACCTACTGTTTTGTACTGTTATTAATCTAAAAATCGGCAGTGAAAGAGTTAAGATAAATAACCTACTGTTTTGTCCTGTTATTAATCTAAAATTCGTCTGTGAAAGAGTTAAGATAAAGAACCTACTGTTTTGTATTGTTATTAATTTAAAAGTCGGCAGTGAAAGTGTTAGATAAAGAACCTACTGTTTTGTCCTGTTATTAATCTAAAATTCGTCTGTGAAAGAGTTAAGATAAAGAACCTACTGTTTTGTACTGTTATTAATCTAACATTCGGCAGTGAAAGAGTTAAGATAAAGAACCTCCTGTTTTGTACTGTTATTAATCTAACATTCGGCAGTGAAAGAGTTAAGATAAAGAACCTCCTGTTTTGTACTGTAATTAATCTAAAATAAACGAACCAGCTTAAGCACATACCTTGCATGAAGTCGTTGTAATCTGCTTGTTGACACACCATGTCGTCATTGACCTCCTCACAGACCACGGCCGACCACAAACCAATGTCTATGGACACCTTGCCGGTGTCCTCGTCCTCGCCACTCTGCTCCCCGAACATCGCGTCAGTATCGCCAGCATTTGTAAAAGGAGACGGCGAAGTTGCCATTCGTGACTGAACGGACCATGGTTGTTTGCCGTTGTTTGGTGTCTGGCTGGTCCGTGGAATTTTACCGTCTCCTGGTGAGTTTATTGGATTTTTATCCACTTGGTTTGACGACCCAATGTCGATTGATGCAAATAAACAGAACAATACTTTCTTTAGGTTATCATCATTTATTTCAGCTTTGATTATAGCGTCTTTAATTTCCTTTTTACTTGGCATTTGCTGATCCCAATATTTTACCACTCTAGCTACATATATAACTGTGGCATTGACTGACAGGCCAGGCCTGTATTTGGCCTTAACTAATGACATGAACTCACTGAAATTCAATCCTTTGGTTTGCGTGGGTAAGCTTGGTTTTCTTGTTGGTAAAGTTCTTTTTATGACTGGGGTTGGCGGAGGTTTCTGTGTTCCAATTGATGTTTCATTTTCAGTTGGTCTTCGAGGAGGCAAGAACGACCAATTTGGTTTTTGGGATGGAAATGGTGGTCTATTTGTTGCCGAGGTTGGACGAGGTTTCCGTGTTCTCATGGATGGGAATGGTGGTCTTTTTGTGGCCGAGGTTGGGCGAGGTTTCCGTGTTTTCGTGGATGAGAATGGTGGTCTATTTGTGGCCGAGGTTAAGCGAGGATTCCATGGTCTCATGGATGGAAATGGTGGTCTATTTGTGGCCGAGGTTGAGCGAGTTGTCCGTGGTCTCATTGGTGGTCTTTTCGGCCGATTTGGTTTTTGGGATACGAATGGTGGCCTATTTGTGACCGGGGTTGGGCGTTGGGGTTCTGTTGTATTTTTCGAATGTCTTTGAGGAAGCGAGAATGGCTGATTTTGTTTTCCAGGTAAATCCTCTCGATTAGGGGCCTTATTTTCTGTGTTGTTCCTCTTCGGAATCCTTCCATATGCATCAGGCTTATTAGCTCGGCGTTTACGTCCCAAAGACCACGATCTAAGTGGAGGGTTTCCTTTATTGGAGTTTATACAAGCTCTCATTTTTGCAATCAAGGTAATGACAGGCGATTGAGGATTTGTTTGCCCATTCGAGTTGATGTTTGGTTGAGTTTCCGGGAGTGGACGCTTTCCTGGTAGCAACTTGTTAAAATTAATACTTGATTGTGTAGAGGTCGGACGTACGCCGTGTTGATTAGGATAATTCGTAGTTCTTCGAGACAATTGAAGACTTCGTCGATTCCGAACCTTGTTTTCAGAGTCATGTGATGCCCCACTTCCTTCAAATCGTACCCAGCCCGTCGAACAAAACGAAATGAGTTCAAATGAAAAGACCATCAACGTTAGGCCAATAAGGATGTACTGGTATACATCTTTGGTAGCCTTGGGGGAAACCATAATTTAGATCGTTGTAGTGTTTCCGTCGTTCAAACCTCTATTACTTCCAATCTAGTATTAAGTAGTTCACTCAGTACGTATCTGTATAACAAAAAACCTCTACCATTTAGCCTTGCAGAACGCTTAAAAAAGAAGCTATAAATATAATTAAAACAGAGCTCTAGATAAAGGGCGTTTTGCCTGTTCTAAAATATTTATTTGACATCCAAAGCCTATGTTGTGAGTATTCAAAAGACTCGTCTCAGTGAGACGATTCTTTTGAGTACCCACAACATAAGTTTTGATGAGTGCTTAAAGAGATATCGTGGAAGCAAGACCTGTCTACTCTTCCTTATCTTGTTATCTTTATTTATATTTTAATTAAGCCGCGTCTGTATTATTGCATCTGCGCACAGCCAAGCTTCACGTGAGCCTATGCTTAAGTACACTCTAACCAGAGCCATTACTGCCCACCTATATGTTGTATACATTGTTTTCGCTAGTGAAAATTCAATGATGTATCCGGAGAAACAATAAGACCCGCAATCGCCAAACGACGCTCACTTATATTCGTACGGTGTCAATATTCGAGACACCGTGAGTGTACGTCGTCAATAATACACCTATATTCGAGACTTCGCGACTGTACGTCGTCAATAGTACACCTATATTCGAGACTTCGCGACTGTACGTCGTCAATAGTACACCTATATTCGAGACTTCGTGATTGTAGATTGTCATATATAACACCTATATTCGCGACTTCGCGACTGTACGTATTCTATGGTTCACCTATATTCGAGACTTCGCGAGTCTACGTCGTCAAAATGTCACCTTTTTTCGAGACATCATGACTGACATGTACTGAGTCTACGTCGTCAAAAGCACACATTTATTCGAGACTTCGCGACATTACCTCTTCAATAGTACACCTGTATTCGAGACTACGCGTAATATTCATGAAGACTTTTAAGACCGGCCGTGTACACATGCAAACTGAATTATAAGACAGTTTTACGGTTTCCGATGTTTGGTGTGCATTTGACTTATATACGTACCGAGCAGATCTGGATAAGAACATGCGGACGCGCTGACTGATTTGGAGCTACACTGGTAGCAAATGCCTTACGGTTTGGTTTCGCATTGCGTCGCGCCAATAAAATAACACAAACAGTCAAGACACTTGAACTGCTGATTTCGTTGTAATACTGACAGTGAACAATCATTCCAGTCTGAACACGCGCATGCGCACAGTTAAACGGTATTCTTCACTTTCTGACTGCATGAAATATATGTTATTCAAGTCGCATTTGACGATTTGTTTACGTCATGTTCATCTACGAACAATGAATATTGAACTATTATGAGAATCATAACTGTCTGCTTTGCTTATATCTAGTAAAGACCCGGATGTTATTTTTGATTAATAATGGTTTAACGCCGTTTTCAACAATGTTTCAGTCATATCACGGCTGCCAGTTGACCTACCAATGTGTTTCCTGGCTTTATCACACCAATAGTCCACACAGCAGTCTTTCTAAGCAACTTGCTGCTTTTCCACATAGACTGTTAGCCCCTTGTTGGAAGACGAGTGGCGGCTCTCATCAGATCAGACACAATATTGAAAACAGTGGAATACATTGTTACAGTGGTAGAGCGTCGAGCTTTTGTATTAAAGATCCAGGGTTCGAATCTCGTGAAGAGTGGCTTATGCCTTTGGGATTTTCCAACACAAACGGCGCGAGTACTGGTTAAGATACGTATAGCTAAGGTTATGTGTGCATACTAGTTGAAGAAATTAAAAGTTAGATATCTAGTTCCTTAAACGACACTAGTGTCTAGTTGCCCAGCATCGTTTATGATAAACGAAACTAGATTATGGTTGCCAGTATTGTTTATGATAAACGATACTAGATTCTGGTTGCCAGTATCATTTATAATAAACGATAATATATACTAGACACTAGACACCAACTTCGCAATCGATGTAAAATAAATAAGTTTAAACTAATGTTGAAAATACGACGGTTGTTTCTCAATCGTTTTAAAATAAATAAGTTTAAACTATTATTGAAAATACGACGTTTGTATCGCAATCGATGTAAAATAAATAAGTTTAAACAAATATTGAAAATACGACGGTTGTTTCGCAATTTATGTAAAATAAATAAGTTTAAACTAATGTTAAAATTACGACGGTTCTTTCGCAATTTATGTAAAATAAATAAGTTTAAACTAATGTTGAAAATACGACGGTTGTTCCGCAATCGTTTTAAAATAAATAAGTTTAAACTATTATTGAAAATACGACGTTTGTATCGCAATCGATGTAAAATAAATAAGTTTAAACTAATGTTGAAAATACGACGGTTGTTTCGCAATTTATGTAAAATAAATAAGTTTAAACTAATGTTAAAATTACGACGGTTCTTTCGCAATTTATGTAAAATAAATAAGTTTAAACTAATGTTGAAAATACGACGGTTGTTCCGCAATCGATTTGAAATAAATAAGTTTAAACTATTATTGAAAATATGACCTTTGTTTCGCAATCGATGTAAAATAAATAAGTTTAAACTAATATTGAAAATACGACGGTTGATCCGTATCATCTAAATAGACGCGGTCAATGGTAGATCGGATTGATGTAGCTCATCCCGTTACACTTAGAAAACGGGTTCATAATATAGTATGAAAAGGTTGTCAAGATTACAAATTAGAATTTCACGAGTTATTACTGCCCCATCCCCGACACACACTCACATACACACCCACATATAATGAAATTTTTACTGCACGTTATGAAATATCTACCACATATAATGACATATATACTGCATATAATACAATATTTACCGCATATAATGAAATATATACCGCATATAATGAAATATATACCGCATATAAATAAATATATACCGCATATAAATAAATATAAAATGTATACCGCATAAAAATACATAATTCATAATAAGTCCGCGCAGACTGATCCGGGTCGACCCATTCCGTCCCAGGGGGATAGAGGCATATAGTAATGATTCCTGAAACAGAAAATCCACAGGAGGCGAAAAGTGTCTATTCGGGTTAGCCGGCGCGGCATGCTTAGGCTGATCCGGATCGATACTTTACGCAGAGTCCACATTGTTGGTTTTCTCGCGGGACGGCTCAGATTATATATCCAATTGTCTACTTTTATAGTTGCAACACTAACCCTTTCTTAACCCTTTCCCTCATACGACAATTCTGCAGCGGACGACTTTGAACATATTTTGTCAAAAAATAGAAAATCTCTTTAATTGAATGGATTACCTATGACTTAAAGTGGAAAACATTGTGACAAAAGGAGAAATGGCTCGTTTTGAGCCATTTCTTCTTTTGTCACTATGGTTTCCAAAAAGCTGTCTGCTGCAGGGGCGTCTATATGAGGAAAAGGGTTAACTAAAAGGAACATGAACAATAACTGAAAATAAAGCAAAGTTTCTGTCATAGTTTAAAAAACACCTTATCCTGGTTT
>JASEVX010000010.1:32003860-32081258 GCA_031761405.1 Serripes groenlandicus
TGTCATAGTTTAAAAAACACCTTATCCTGGTTTACCACTACTCTAAACAAAACTTAATTCTTAAATACAAAACAGCATTTGCAAACAATGTAGATCAAGACAAGCCGGCACATTTATGCAGTCTAATAATTAGCTTACAGTGTTCGCTGTTTATTTATTAATCCTAGCAATATTTGCTCAGTGAGATAGTACATTTAGTCATGTTTGATTTTAAAAACCTTGCACAAAACATTCAAACATATATGAGAATCATTCTTACCGCAGAGCCGCTGTCTGGTGAGCGTGGAAGTACCTTTGTCAATAGCCCGTTGTCTAGGCCTGCTTAAATAGAATAACACCACGACGGGCGGGTTTTTACCTCATTAAATACTGAGTTTCTCATAATTGTAAAATCGTGATGAAAAGGTGTACTAAAAAGCTACTGTTACGAATATCTGATGATTGCTAGCTTGACCGTCATGTGAGCAATTATTCTCATTCTATTTCTCTCTCTGTCTGTACTGTCTGTCCTGTCTGTCTGGTCTCCCCCCCCCCCTCCCTCTCTCTCTCTCTCCTCTCTCTCTCTCTCTCCTCTCTCTCCTCTCACTTCTCTCTCTCTCTTCTCTCTCTCTCTCTCTCTCTCTCTCTCTCTCTCTCCATCCTCTCTCTCTCGCTCTCTCTCTCTCTCTCTCTCTCTCTTTATCTTTCTCTTCTCTCTCTCATCTCCATATCTCTCTCTCTCTCTCTCTCTCTTCTCTCTCTCTCTCTCTCCTCTTCTCTCTCTCTCTTCGCTCTTCTCTCTCTCTCTCTTCTCTCTCTCTCTCTCTCTCTCTTCCTCTCTCTCTCTACACACACACTTTCTCTTTCTCTCACTCTCTCTCTCTCCTATCTCTCTCATTTTTCTTCCCTCTCTCCTATATACCGGGAACAAGGAAAACATATAGTTAAAAGTAAAAGAAAAAACCTAATATATATACAATGCAGCAAATCGTTGTCGTACAGTGCAGAACTATGCCAGACAGCGCAATTCAATTATTCATTAATTTTCCATGTTTTTCCACAATTGTTATCGAATTTGAAAATGTCAAAACTATGATGGCGTTCACTTCTAAGATAACCTTTATCGCGCTTAATTCTTACTATCGCCATTCCTTGATTTTGTTTAACCCTTTCCCTCGTATCTATAGATGCTTTCTGACGCCTCTGCAGCAGTAGGCTTTTGAAAACATACGGTGACAAAAAGAAGAATTGCTCAGAACGAGCAATTTCTTCTTTTACCACAATGTTTTCCATAGTTAGTCATAGGATATCCATTCAATTATAGACATTTTCTATTCATTGACAAAATATGTTCAAAGTCGTCTGTTGCAGAATTCTCGTATGAGGGAAAGGGTTAAGCATAGATGGCTTTTTGAAAACATAGTGACAAAGAAGAAATTGCACAAAACGTGCAATTTCTCCTTTAGCCACAATGTTTTCCATATTTAGTCATAGGATATCCATTCAATTATAGAGATTTTCTATTCATTGACAAAATATGTTCAAAGTCGTACTGCTGCAGAATTCTCGTATGAGGGAAAGGGTTAGCATAGATGGCTTTTTGAAAACATAGTGACAAAAGAAGAAATTGCACAAAACGTGCAATTTCTCCTTTTACCACAATGTTTTCCATAGTTAGTCATAGGATATCCATTCAATTATAGACATTTTATATTCATTGACAAAATATGTTCAAATCGTCTGCTGCAGAATTCTCGTATGAGGAAAGGGTTAAGCATAGATGGCTTTTTGAAAACAATGTGACAAAAGAAGAAATTGCACAAAACGTGCAATTTCTCCTTTTGCCACCATGTGTTCCACTTTTGGTCATAGGTTATCCATTCAACTATGGAGATTTCTATTCATTGACAAAATATGTTCAAAGTCGTCTGCTGCAGAATTCTCGTATGAGGGAAAGGGTTAAGGTCTTGCAGATACATGGCGCTCTACGAACAAACCAACCGTGAGGCAATTCGCGATGAGTGTGGACCCATTTCAGCAAGTGCATTAGTGCAGTCTGATATACGTCTGCACTTTCGCTAAGTAGTCAGAGAACGTAACAATGAGCCGTAACGCGAGAAAAAAAACAACACTTGTGGACTCTGCGTAAAGTATCGACCAGGATCAGCCTAATCATGCCGCGTAGACTGATCCGGGCCGACACATTCGTCTCAGGAGATAGAGGTGTAGACTAATGATTAAGGCGGGATTTTCCTGGTTCACTGCTGAAATATTGTTTAAATCTTCCCATAGACAGACGCACTTTGAAGCTTCTGCATCAGACAACTTTGGAAACCATTGTGGCAAAAGAGCGAAATTTATTAATAATCATACTTCATTTATATCAATTGTCAACACCTTTCTGAGATATGTTCAAAGTAGTCTGCTGCATATTTGTTCTATGTGGAAAACGTATTAACGTCTTATACATTGGTATAATAGTGAAGAGTGTTTCTTACGTTACAAAAAAATCGTGCGCCATCTTGATGGTAAAAAGTTGTTATTCTCAACGAAATGTTTTAAAATGAGGGAACCTAATAACATAATTATGTCCTTAAATGTATAAAAAAATCCACTGTGAAGATTTCTATTGTCATGCTGGTGTTTTCTCACGTATGTTAACCCTTCCCCTCATACAACAATTCTGCAGCAGACGACTTCGAACATATTTTATCAAAACATAAAAAATCTCTATAATTGAATGGATAACCTACTATGACTAAAAGTGGAAAACATTGTGGCGAAAGAAGAAATTGCCACGTTTTGTGCAATTTCTTCTTTTGTCACTATGTTTTCAAAAAGCCGTCTGCTGCAGAGGCGTCAGAAAGCGTCTACATGAGGGAAAGGGTTAATTTTCATCCAAATATTCTGTTTACGAAACGAAAATTTGGGGTTGACCATTATCTGATTCACGGGGCATCATCTCTCATATCATATAGACGCCTTCTGACGTCTCTGCAGCAGACGGCTTTTGAAAACATAGTGACAAAAGAAGAAATTGCTCAAAACGAGCAATTTCTCCTTTTGCCACAATGTTTTCCACTTTGTTATAGTCATAGGTTATCCGTTCAATTATAGAGATTTTCTATTTTTTGACAAAATATGTTCGAAGTCGTCTGCTCTGCTGAAGAATTGTCGTATGAGGGAAAGGGTTAAGGCCTTTGCACTGCATGAAAAAGAATGCAAACAAAATGGTAAAGGTAGAAATGTTTTTATTTTTCATTGTATTATAATGTTTTCAACTTTATATATTCTTTTATAGTCATAGGTTATCCATTCAATTATAGAGATTTTCTATTTTTTTGACAAAATATGTTCGAAGTCGTCTGCTGCAGAATTGTCGTATGAGGGAAAGGGTTAAGCCTTTGCACTGAAGGAAAACGAAATAAAAACAAAATGGTGAAAAATATTTTTTATTTTCCATTGTATTACAATGTTTTCAACTTTATTTATTCTATTAAATCTAAATTTTCTACAGATTCAATTTTCTCCCGTCTGATCTTCTTTAAGCTGACGGCCTTTACACTGTAAAGCACAGACAGATGTTCATGTTTCTAAAGCATGATATATGGAAGCCCTGGAGGGACTTCTTACTTCAATACTTCTAACTTCCATACTTCTAACTTCATTACTTCTAACTTCCAGGGTCCATTGGCGGCCATTTTGGCGGCCATCTTGGATTTCTTACGAAAATTTATAATTGGCATAACTTTTGAACCAGACATGATACAGAGACAAATTACCACATTTGTTGGTGTAATTTGGTCATAACAAAACGAATGATACGATAATGGTGTATATTGTTTGAATGTCAAGGAAATCTACAATATAATCGTCCTTTCCACACACAAACCACAAGGGTTCCTGATCTGACGCGGTAAACATTTCCCATATGCATCAAATATGAAATAAACGATTTTTAAAAACACAAAGGGGAAAAATGAAGTCTTGATTGTAGCATGGATTATTATATATTGAATAAATGTGGTAAAGGGAGTTACTTCTCATTTTGCTAAAGTGTTTTTAATGTCGCCTGCTCTAAAATGCGTCCAAATGCGTCTACATCTGGGATATAGTTCATATAATTACCGTTGACTAAAATACAGCGTTTGGGGTGGTGGCGATATGATTAACATGCGAAAACCAACATTGTGGACTCTGCGTAAAGTATCGATCCAGATCAGCATAAGCATGCCTCGCAGGCTAACCCGGACAGACACTTTTCGCCACTTTTAGCCTCTTTTGGATTTTCTGTTTCAGGAATCATCAAGGAATCATTACTCTATACCTCTATCCCCCTGAGACGGAATGTGTCGGCCCGGATAGCCTGCGCGGATTGCGCAGGCGGATCTGGGTCGATACATTACGTGGAGTCCATATTGTTGGTTTTCTCGAGGAACGGGTCACATTATCCCAGTACGCATGTCCGTTTTGTCATTTGCAGCATATGTCTTTCACTCTTACCTACATACAACAAATCTGCAGCAGACGACTTTAAAATCATTTTGTCAAAACTATGGAAACTCTCTATAAATGAAAAGAACAATAATTGAATGAAATATAAAATATTGTGAAATGGGAGAAATTGGTCATTTTGAGCCATTTCTTCGTTTGCTAAAAAACAAAATTAAAGTCGTCTGCTGCGGAAGCGTCAAAAAGCGTCTGTATGTTGTTAAGGGTTAATTAATTCTACCAAAAAGTTCGGCGTTATATAAAGTTATAGTCATCTACTTTAAAAACGATTGAGGACAGAAATTGCAGTAGTCCTAGGTATTTGGTAACATAGCTGTGAATATGATGTGTATATGATGTGTATATGTTGTGTATATGTTGTGTATGTGTTGTGTATATGATGTGTATATGGTATGTATATGATGTGTATATGATGTGTATATGATATGTATATAATGTGTATACGTTGTGTACATGATGTGTATATGTTGTGTATAATTATGTTTTGTATATGATGTGTATATGTTGTGTATATGTTGTGTATATGATGTGGATATGGTGTATATGATGTGTATATGTTGTGTATATGATGTGGATATGGTGCGTATGTTGTGTATATGTTGTGTATATGATGTGGATATGGTGTATATGATGTATATATATGATGTGTATATGGTGTATATATGTTGTGTATAGGATGTGTATTTGATGTATATGATTATATATGTTGTGTATATGATGTGTATAATTATGTTTTGTATACCGAGTATACACTATTGTAGATGAAGGATTTGTTTGTTTGTTTGTTTCGAGTTTAACGCCGCTTTCAACAGCTTTGGTCATATCACGGCGGTCAGTGCACCTACCCATGTTTTCCTGGCTTTCCCACACCAGTACTTACACAACATTCTTTCGAAGCCACTGACTACTTTCTCACATAGATCAGAGGTGAGAGGCAATGGAAAACATCGCCCGAAAGAATGTCGCCGCAACCGGGCATCGAACCCGTGACCTCCAGATCACGAGTCAGATACGCTACCAATTGAGCTACCCGGCCGGGTCGTAGATGAAGGAGAATTTCTTTTCTCATTATGATCATTCTTTTTCTTTTCTCCAAATGTTTGTATAACGTCGTCTGCTACAGTAGCGTCAAGTGGAATCCGCCATGGTCGAGTGGTTAGCGTCAGTGATTTGAAACCGGGTGTCCTGGGTTCGATCCCCAGTCGCGGCACGACGGTCATGGGGGAGTGCCCTCGGACAAGGCACATTTTCTAAACCTAGTACAGGTTTGTTTACCCAGGGATCATGCACAAGTGAACTGTCGCCGTGATATAACTGAAATAATGTTGAAAGCTTCGTAAAACCCAAAATAAAACAAAGCAGTGGCGTAAAGGGTCGTCTGCATCAGGCATAACGTTAACCATAAAACAGACGGGCTAATATATTACCCCACAATTACAGATATGCAAATATGAAAACTTATACTATTGTATGTTTAAGCAACCTCGGTACCCAGGCTATTCATAAAATATATGATACCCTGGGCAAATTGGCTAGCGAAATTTCGTAAAGCATGCGCCACGATTTCCGCCGTAACAACACAGTAATTTTAGTATCGCAAAAGGTTTGTGTCATGCGACCAATCAAAAGGCTGCATTTCACCTCATAAATTATTCATGAGTACGAGATTTGTTCAGCCAATTTGCCCAGGGTATCAAATATTTTATGAATAGCCTGGGTACCGAGGATGATGTTTAAGGCGCATGATCTTTATCTGTTTTTATCACCAGTGATAATTATTGTCTGCACACGACACTAAACTTTAACCGTTTACCTAAACTGATTGTTAAACCCTTTCCGTCATACGACAATTCTGCAGCAGACGACTTTGAAGATATTTTGTCAAAAAATAGAAAATCTCTATAATTGAATGGATAACCTATGACTAAAAGTGGAAAACACTGTGGCAAAAGAAGAAATTGCTCGTTTTGAGCAATTTCTTCTTTTGTCACAATGTTTTCAAAAAGCCGTCTGCTGCAAAGGCGTCAGAAAGCGTCTATATGAGGGAAAGGGTTAAGAGACGTCTGCTTTCACAATGATCTAGTAGAGAAACACATTATGGCCTGAAAGAAAGTACATGTGTACTATTGATACTGGGTTGAAACCATTTTGAAAAATGAATATTTTTTCATTCATATTCACTGTTCATCTACAAGTCAGCCGAGCCCCGGTAGCTCAGTCGGTAGCGACGCGCGCTGTCAATCCATGGTTTGTGAGTTCGAATCCCGGCTCGGCCAACTTTCTTTCCGACGATTGACAAAAGTCAATGCGACATGCGTCATTCGTCTTCCACCAATGGGCTAAGTCTATGTGGAAAAGCAGCCAGTTGCTTGGGAAGATTGTTGTGTGGAGTACTGGTGTGAGAAAACCAGGAAACACATGAGTAGGTGAACTGGCCGCCGTAATATAACTGAGAAATTGTTAAAAACGGTGTTAAACCCTAATCAATCAATCAATCAATCATCTACAAGTCAAAAATGACTCACGGAAACGTGTGTGTGGAAACGGTTATAGTCAACTGTATTGAATGTACGGTATGACTGAATTGGTATTCAATTGATGTCAACTGTATTGAATGTACGGTATGACTGAATTGGTATTCAACTGATGTCAACTGTATTGAATGTACGGTATGACTGAATTGGTATTCAATTGATGTCAACTGTATTGAATGTACGGTATGACTGAATTGGTATTCAATTGATGTTAACTGTATTGAATGTACGGTATGACTGAATTGGTGTTTAATTGTTGTGGAACGGTTATAGTCAACTGTATTGAATGTACGGTATGACTGAATTGGTATTCAATTGATGTCAACTGTATTGAATGTACGGTATGACTGAATTGGTATTCAACTGTTGTCAACTGTATTGTATGTACGGTATGACAGAATTGGTATTCAACTGATGTGTAGAACGGTTATAGTCAACTGCACTGAATGTACGGTATGACTGAATTGGTATTCAATTGATGTCAACTGTATTGAATGTACGGTATGACTGAATTGGTGTTTAATTGTTGTGGAACGGTTATAGTCAACTGTTTTGAATGTACGGTATGACTGAATTGGTATTCAATTGATGTCAACTGTATTGAATGTACGGTATGACTGAATTGGTATTCAACTGTTGTCAACTGTATTGTATGTACGGTATGACAGAATTGGTATTCAACTGATGTGTAGAACGGTTATAGTCAACTGCACTGAATGTACGGTATGACTGAATTGGTATTCAATTGATGTCAACTGTATTGAATGTACGGTATGACTGAATTGGTATTCAATTGATGTTAACTGTATTGAATGTACGGTATGACTGAATTGGTATTCAACTGTTGTCAACTGTATTGCATGTACGGTATGACTGAATTGGTGTTCAACTGATGTGCAGAACGGTTATAGTCAACTGCACTGAATGTACGGTATGACTGAATTGGTATTCAATTGATGTCAACTGTATTGAATGTACGGTAAGACTGAATTTGTGTTCAATTGATGTGTGGAACGGTTATAGTCAACTGTACTGAATGTACGGTATGACTGAATTGGTATTCAATTGTTGTCAACTGTATTGAATATACGGTATGACTGAATTGGTATTCAACTGTTGTCAACTGTATTGCATGTACGGTATGACTGAATTGGTGTTCAATTGATGTGTAGAACGGTTATAGTCAACTGCACTGAATGTACGGTATGACTGAATTGCTGTTTACTTGATTGATTGGGGTTTAACGCCGTTTTCAACAATATTTCAGCCATATCATGTCTTCCAGCTCACCTACTCATATGTTTCCTGGTTTTCTCACACCAGTACCCCACACAACATACTCTCCAAGCAACTGGCTGCTTTTCCACATAGACTGTTAGCCCATTGGTGAAACACGAATGACGTTTGTCACAGTGACTTTTGTCAAACGTCGGAAAGAATGTTGGCCGAGCTGGAGTTCGAACTCACAACCCCTGGATTGGCAACCCGCGTCGCTACCGACTGTGATATCGGTGCTCGGCGATATTGTGTTGAAGGCGGTGTAAAGCACAAAGTTTAAAGAGTCTTTCTAGAAACTAAAAACTTAGCCCTTCCCCATATATACAGACGCATCTGCAGTAGACGCCCATTGATAACATTGTGACATGGTGAGCAATTTCCTCTTTTTGTCACAATGATGTTTCAAAGTCGTCAGCTGCAGAGCTTTTGTATGTGAGAACAGGTTACGGCAACATCGGTATCTTGATATACGCTGTTCGTTAATAACTGTGTCATTGAAGTGTTCAAGAAGCTTCATACAACTAGTTTAACCCTTTCCCTCATACGACAATTCTGCAGCAGACGACTTTGAACGTATTTTGTTAAAACATAGAAATTCTCCATAATTGAATGGATAACCTATGACAGAAAATGGAAAACATTGTGGCAAAAGGAGAAATTGCACGTTTTGTGCAATTTCTTCTTTTGTCACTATGTTTTCAAAAAGCTGTCTGCTGCAGAGGCGTCAGAAAGCGTCTATATGAGGGAAAGGGTTAACGGAGAACTGCTCTGAAGGGATCGGGGATTTCCGTAAGAAGTCTGGATTAACAGTAAAAGAGTTAATCAAAGCGCCAATGGCACTGTAGTGGCGATCGTATGGAAAATCCTGCAAAGTAACAAGCAGTATATCGGTGTAGGGCTTGCAATGACTCTGGTGCGGGTATATTTGAGAATGTATCAACCCTGCATCTTTTGACAGTAGAATAATGTTAGTTTGCAAGAATGTTGTCTTGATGATTATTTAGTTACGTTCTGAAATTGGTCATGATGTGTTCAAAATTAGGCCATTCCAAAGTTATGAAAAATCTAGTTGGTATTCGATAGACTACCGTTTTAGCTCATTAGAATGGCTATTTGTAATCTAAATTGTTCGGGCAATCGCATGTTTATCACCAGGTCGTTAGGCCATATTAAGATAAAATATACTTTACACTTTAGAAATGACTAAATTATCAAGAAAGGAGAGAAAACAGTATTCATTAGTTTGGTGTTTGTTTCAATGATGTCCGATATTAAACAGGTCTGTTCAATTTAGTCCCTTCACATTGCATGATTGAGGGTTGTCAGAGACATATAAACACAGTGTATTTATATGTCTCTGAGGTTGTAAAACTGCTTCGAATAATTTGAGTGCAAAAACAAACACAAAACATGCTCCAAAAGCACAATTTCACTATTTACCAAACTGTTCAATTTATAAAAATATAGGCATATATTATAATGCTCGATCTCCAAACTAAATTAGGCTACACTGTCAGCATTGATTGCTAATTGACTCTAGAACGTGCAGACGTGTATACATAACGTGTGTACACACTGACATCGTGTGTCCTTTAAACCTTTGTAAACCAGTCTTATCATCTAGACGCTTTCATATATTTAAACAACTACAAAATAAAGCGTTTATAATATTGAGATTTACAAGCTCTTCTGGTTTTTGGTCTCGCGAGCTATTTATAGAACCTTTTGGAATTTCCAGATTTGAGTATCATCAGAGTTGCCGTTATTTGCAAGGCAGAACGCGCAATGATATTTATTATCTGCCAAATCATGACGAAGATAATATTTACATATTTTAACTCTATGTAGATAATGTCTCGATACAACTCAAATATTAGTAACAATCCGGTACCAAAGTAGCACTGACATAATTATTATTAATCGCGTCTCTGCATCAATGATGGAACTATAACGGATGTGAGTAAATTAGTTTGCAGTAAGGAAAAAAAATATCAACCGATTGTTCAAAACCGACTATGTAAATATTTTTCGTCGTTGTTGTTTCTGTTAGCATTGTGGCGATTGGCAAACCAATCGCCACAAAAACTAAACTAAATAAGCTCGGATATTTCCGTCAAATATCGTAACATATCGGTGGTGCTCGTAGAAATGTCGGCCACTTCCGGTGGAAATGACTGGCAAGCCCACGAACAATACCGATTTCAAACGACTTCACGCGGACATTGCCGAGCCCATATAACATTTAAAAGATTTTTCCCCCGGATTTTCACAAATACCCGAAAGATGATTATACTGTAGAACCGCTCAGTAAACTCATATATAATCGTCCAGACTGTCAGTGGGTGACCTTAACTAAACTGAGTTTGACCTTTACGGTTTGTTTCACAATAAAACTGTTACAGTCGCCGCTTAACACAAAACACCATAATTGTTTTGTTTGTCTCGGGGATCATGTTTTGGGGGGTAGGGGTTTAAGTTTACAAAATTGAAAAATATCTTAGACCTTTTCCTCCTGAATTTATACGAGTGGTTTCTGTACAAATTGAAATCAGCAGCTTGTTCTAAATATTGAAAGAACAGTTTTGAAAAATGTATATTTAAAGATTGAACTGCACGGGGTTGTCTGGCTGATCTATGTCTTCTTTGTTCTCAAATTAAGTATGAATTATTTTTATTATATATATTTTCATGTATGTTAGTTATGGGATACTCGTAGATGTGAAGAATAGAAGTTCTGGACAAGTTAATTTACACATTACATACGTTTTGAAATATCGTATGCAATAGTAAGAACATGATAACTAGCATGCCATGAGAAACGTCTTCTTTACATAAACTGTTTTCTTATTGGTGAGTAGTGTAGCTACTTAACCAAACACTTTGCTATGAATAAAGGATGTGTTATCCCTTTCCCTCATACGACAATTCTGCAGCAGACGACTTTAAACATATTTTGTCAAAAAATAGAAAATCTCTATAATATATGATATTCTTGGCAAACAACAAAGATCTAAATCGGCAATGACTGGCCCTTCAATGATCGCATTGGCGATTAACCCTTTCCCTCATATACACGATTTCTGACGCCTCTGCAGCAGACGGCTTTTTGAAAACATTGTGACAAAAGAAGAAATTTCTCAAAATGAGCAATTTCTCCTTTTGCCACAATGTTTTCCACTTTTAGACATTGGTTTTCCATTCATTTATAGAGATTTACCGTTTTTTGACAAATTATGTTCAAAGTCGTCTGCTGCAGAATTGTCGTATGAGGGAAAGGGTTAAATTGAACAACGGGTTGATCTACGGCTAATTAGTCCTTTCCCACATACAGCAGACGACTTTAAAAACAAGTAGGCCAAATAATTTGAAGGTATATAAATAAAAAGGTTAGAGCAATTTTGAATAAATATAAAACAAAAATGCAGCCAAAAAAGGGTGTTTTTCCCTTTTCCGCTCTGAATGTTTACTTATGTCGTTGACAACTGTAGCTACGTCATACTGCGTCTGAACGTGGGAAGGGATACAAAACTAGTCTGGAGTTCCTTCCCCTTATTACTATGTAAAGGGTCAGGCACAAACCAAATAATGGCGGAACCCAATGGACTATCAGGTAATATCTAAATTTACTATTTTGTTCACCATCGGGATAATAATTCATGTATCTTATTAAGATAATTACATTCAAATTGTACATCGGAGGTGTATATCATAGCAGGCCGCCATTCATTCGGTTGTGCCCGACTTACTATCATAGGAAGTCGGGAACCAGACTAATACAAAACGACCTGTCTATGTTGGTGAGTATTCAAGGGAGGAAACTGTATAAAGGCCAACATTGTAGTCCGGTACCCGATGTACTATATGTACATTTGCCCGGTTGGCACGAACCCACAATGGCGACTAGATAGATCACATTCAACTTGATGTTTGGAATCAATACATAATAAACAAGGTAGCAAACTACTGTCGGAGGTTAAACTGGTTTGGTTCACAAAAAGGTTGTCTCTATATCATTTTGCTTGTTACACCATGTTCAAAGGGTACCGTCATTATTGGTGTATGCCTGGCCGTTTTGACGTAATGGTAGGGCAAATTACTCCAGACTACCCAACTTACTGCTCTCGGATCGTCGCACCGGGCAGACCCTTGTGTCGAGAATCAATAAGCCTGAAGTTGTGTTCCATTGGACAATTATGATTTTGTTGAAAGTTGAAAGAGTTTTTTATAAAGTTGAATACCCTCTGACTGATTTGTTACCAAGACATTGCTTGTGTTTAGCTATACTGTGAGCTTAAGAGCAATTTTCAGAACAACATGTATTTTCTTAAATGCAAAGTAAAATTCACTGCTGGATAAGGCTGACCTTTGATTTGACGTAATAGATAAAAATAAAAGGGAAGGTCAACATGTGAGTTTTTTGTCATTTTTTGGTTGTTTTAAGAATGAACTTTAATTGAATATAGGTCTCTGGGTTATTAGGATTGCTGGGAAAGAGCCATAGCCCAAAACGCTATAATGGTCTCCTATGGAAAATGAATTACCTCCATCTGAACTGAAGCTACAACACAGTTTCCTCATCACTTTGATCTAAACCTCCCTAACAATTTACAAGCGGTACCAGGCGAAACGTGTCGTGTTGCGTTTGCGGGAAATGAAGGCTTAGACGAGCCTTTGTGTCCTTGTGGTCAAACATCAGCTTTTAACCCATTACTTCACACTGACGACAGTTGACACCTGCCATTGAACATGACTTTTGAAAACATTGCATCAAAAGGTGAAATTGCTCAAAACGAGCAAATTCAACTTTTATTGCAATATTTTCACTTCTTCATCAATATAAATCTTTCAGTTTTCTAGATTATTGAACTTGTTCGTCAGATGATTTGTAAAGCAGACGATTTTTGAAAAGTCATGTTAAGTAATGGGATCCTTTCCAACCTACAACAAATCTGCAGCAATCGACTTTGAAAACATTTTGGCTAAAATACGGAAAGTAGCTATGGATGATAGTTTCATTGTTGAATAGAGTTTAAAACATTATAACACAAGAAGAAAATTCATCATTATGAGCAATGTTAGCTTTTTCCATAATGTTTTCAAACGTCGTCTGCTGCAAAAGCGTCAGAAAACGTCTGAATGTTGGGAAAGAGTTAGTGTCAGCATACATTTACAAACGTCCCCGAATGTGACATCAGACAAACACCTATCAGAGTACTTTTTACACCAATGTATCTTTATTCAATGCCGTCATGAAGATACAATAGAACTCCTATTCGTCTGACAAGCTTCATTTACAAATGCATTCACGATTTTTTTTTTTAAGCAAACGACTTCCAAAAATTACAACAGAACATGATGTAAAAAAGGAGAAACATCAGGTAAACATGGGGAAAATTTCCATGTTGGCCTTTGTGCACAGTGTAGATTCAGATCCGCAAATACATCTGCTCCGTCTTAACACAATCTACACAAATTGAGAGAAGCTTCTAACAAGCTTGTGTAAGCAATACGTAATCCGTGTATAGCGTGATCAGGCGCAGGGACTAGCTCAAATAGGATTATCGACGGTTTGTTAGAGTTTAACCCTTTCCCTCATATTGACGCTTTCTGACGCCTCTGCAGCAGACGGCTTTTTGAAAACATGGTGACAAAAGAAGAAATTGCTCAAAACGAGCAATTTCTACTTTTGCAACAATATTTTCCACTTTTAGTCATATGTTATCCATTAAATTATAGAGATTTTTTTTATTTTTGACAACATATGTTCAAAGTCGTCTGCTGCGTGTTTGCTGTATGTAGGTTAAATAGTGTTTTTAAATTGAATTATTAGACATGATCTCACACTCGTATTACCACTTGATATGTTGCACACACATGGATGCACGCTTTAAACACACAAAAAAGGAGAAACTTTCAGGATCATTTTCGCCTGAACGAGTTTAAATGTTCTTGGTCTTTATATGTTAGTAAATCTATCTGTTAACCATGATAGATTAAATTCGTGTCAGGCGAATATGTTCTTTCTTAAAATGGAAAACATACGTTCTCGAAAGAGGTTCCAGTTCGGTCTACATTTATATATAAGTAGCATGGCCACAGATATAACGTAACGTCTATGAAGACATTTCAAAAGTCCTCTGCTGTAGAGGAGTGAAGTAGCGACTACCATCCAGTACGGAGATCATTCTTTCCCACATACAACAAGTCACTCTCTTACACTATCGGTTTATTACATTTACCTCTGTCACAGGCTCGAACTACTTTCGGGTTTCACGTGACTTTTTAGTCACGTGATCATGGCCATATATTCCAAAATGGCTCCTACACCATTGGAAACAACATAACAGATGTATTAATCTTTAAATATGTAAAACTACCGAAAAATAGTCCGTAGCTCTGCGATAGGATATTGACAACAAGTCTACAACAGACGACTTTGAAAACAGCTCGGCAAACGTGTAGTAAATCTCTATAAATGGAAGCATATTTATAATATAGAACTGAAAACATTGTGGAAAAAGGATACATTCTAATTTCTCCTTTTGCCACAATGTTTTACACAATTGTCTGCCGCAGATGCGTCAAATGCGTCTTCTAAGGATTAAGTAGACTATGTCACACACAAACCGAGCTTCGGGGTTTTTGCGACCAGTCAGATCAGGATATTCCCTGTTTGCCATCGAGTCGTACAAACATCAATGAAGAACCATAAATGGTTACCTCGGTCGCGGGAGGTCGCGGGTTCGATCCCCGGTCGGGTCATATCAAAGGCTTTGACAATGGTAGTAATAGCTGCCTCTCCTTCGAGTCCCCCCCCCCCCCGGGTTGTAGTGTTAGCATTAGGACTGAATCGCTGGTGTCAGAACAGATGGACCAGGTGTACTGCATTAACACCCAGGAAGCGCCGTGATATAACTGATTTTTTTTTTTTGTAAAACGGCGTTAAACACCACACAACCCGGGACGTAGATAAGATCTTATATACCGAGAGCTTGGCGTGAAACGGTTGTAACTTAAATTGGTATTTTTTAACCAAAGTTAATCACCTCGCCATAAAGTCTTTATAAGCGTTAAATCATTTTACTTGGTAAACAATGGAAATTTAGGTGCCATTGCTCGTTCTGAGCAATGGCACCTAAATTTGCATTATTTACAAAGGGGTCAAAATTGCCCCTAAACCAGGGTTTTCAAAATAGGATTTTAGTTACAGCCGTTTCACGCCAAGCCCTCGATACGTGCTTGATACAACACAACAATAACGATTATGACCAGAGATTAACCCTTTCCCTCATACGCGATTTTCTGCAGCAGACGACTTTGAAAATATTTTGTCAAAAATTAGAAATTCTCTATAATTGAATGGATAACCTATGACTAAAAGTGGAAAACATTGTGGCAAAAAGGAGAAACTGCTTGTTTTGAGCAATTTCTTCTTTTGTCACTATGTTTTCAAAAATCCGTTTGCTGCAGAGGCGTCAGAAAGCGTCTATATGAGGGAAAATGTTAACTATACAAGTTATGAAGTTTGATCGTAAACTCGTGACGTGTCACAAGAAAGGTCCGTGAAGTTAGGTTGACGAGTGACGAATTGACGAGTGACGAACTGTGACATTTTTTAGGTCCGCGAAGCTGTTCTGATTGACTGATCGCCACGAAACATGAACTAGGGCATAATTTGCATTCAATACGTCCAGATACATTATCTAAAGGAAAGAAATAAAGTTTTTAGAAAAATATTTTTTTCGTCAATTTCGTCAACTAAATTGACGAGTTGACGAACTTGAGGAAGCTCTTCTGAATGACTGATCGCCATGCAACATGATATAGGGCCTAACTTGCTTTTAATACGTCCAGAAACATTATCTTAACCCTTTCCCTCATATGACAATTCTGCAGCAGACGACTTTGAACATATTTTGTCAAATAATGGAAAATCCCTATAATTGAATGGATAACCTATGACTAAAAGTGGAAAACATTGTGACAAAAGGAGGAATTGCACGTCTTGTGCAATTTCTTCTTTTGTTACTATGTTTTCAAAAAGCCGTCTGCTGCAGAGGCGTCAGAAAGCGTCTATATGAGGGAAAGGGTTAAAGAAAGAAATAAAGTTTTTAGAAAAAATGTCACAGTTCGTCACTCGTCAATTCGTCGCTCGTAAACCTAACTTCACGGACCTAAAAAAATGTCACAGTTCGTCACTCGTCAATTCGTCACTAGTCAACCTAACTTCACGGACTTTCACAAGAAGTCATAGTTGTTTACGCCCTTCTTTTGATGCCAAGACGGAATTACAACAAGAATATGACTATGCAATACTATCGGTTAATTGTATACTAGTAACTGACCGAGTGACAACCTAGTCACTTACCTATCGGTGCTATTTCACCCTTTCCCACATACATCAAATATGCAGCAGACGACTTTGAAAACATTTCGGCAAAAAATATGAAACATATCTGTGTATGAAAGAAAAAAAAGTGTCAGCCTTAGCAAAACTGTGTAACATTTTCTATTGTGAAAGCATGCTTTCGAAAAAACTATTTCAATATGCATAATTTCTTTATTCCCCACACTGGTTTTAAAAGTGTTCTATTAACTCTTTCAGCGCCAAAGGCAATATTGAGGTTTTTGCAAACAATACTGATTCAGGCGAGTCAGCTCGTTACGAGCTGTCTCACCTGAAATCAGCATTGTTTGCCTTTTATGTATCGAAATAGTCAAAACTTTTATTACATGAGAAATGGGGACGCCTGATTCTTAACATGAAATAGTCTTTAATACTTTAAACAATTCGGCGCTGAAAGAGTTAAAGAGATGTCAGTACTTGTATGTATCGGGTATATGGATAATAACATAGGTGTTGAAAGGGCAATAACCAAATACTAAATGGTATCATAATAGGATTATGTTCAGTGGTTTGTCTAACTAAACCACAACAGTTGAAAATGGGTATAATGGCAGCACAGTTTTGGTCTAATATATGATATCAATCAATGGGGTGTTCAAATGCTTCATTTCCGTCAAAATAGTACATGTATGTCTTTTCTTTATGAAGGCCAATACTGGGTGCTATCTTATCTACGTCCCTGGTGCTATGGAGGGTATAGGGGGGGGGGGGGGGGGGGGGGGGGGGGGGGGGTAAATCAAGGAGGTTGTAATTTCAGGTTTGAGTCATGATTTATATTTGTGATGGATTATGACGTGACGTATTTATAAGCATTTTGGATTTGGGACCGGGCATTACCGGGGTCGGTTACCGTTCTCGATGCTCATGATAAGGACATAGCTCCTAGCCTAGAAGTAACCCACTGATTTGTCACAAAGGAATCAAGAATACGTGTTCGGTCGCAGTGTTTTACTGAAATAATGTTGAAAACGACATGAAATGAAAGCCCTATGAAACAAATACTTAAATTATTTTCGTTATCAAATTTTCAAAAATTACAGGTTTTCGAATCAAAATGCTTCCTACTCAATCCTGTTTTGAATATAATATGTATTATATTATGATGTAGATGTAACTATAGAATATAAGAAGTCCGCGCAGACTGATCCGGGCCGACACATTCCGTCTCAGGGGGATAGATGTATAGATTAATGATTCCTAAAACAGAAAATCTACATGAGGCGAAAAGTGTCTTTCCGGGTAAGCCTGCGCGGCATGCTTAGGCTGATCCGGGTCCACATTATTTGTTTTCTCGCGGGACGGCGCATACTTGCATGACGGTCAGGGTATAGGGCGAATTGTGTCAGGGTTAATTTAATGCTTTATCGTGTTGATTTCAACACCTTTTAATTCTTCCATAGTTACATCTACATCATAATATAATACATATTATATTCAAAACAGGATTGAGTAGGAAGCATTTTGATTCGAAAACCTGTAATTTTTGAAAATTTGATAACGAAAATAATTTAAGTATTGGCCCTTATGATCAAAATACATAGTGAAGATAACATTTTATCAACTAAAAATGTTCTTGGATATGTTATCTTTATATGACAATATCGTGTGTAAGCACATCTAGCTCTGATTTCGTCATTCACACCCCTGAAGATACCAGCCAATGAATTCAGCACTCTGACGTGTTATTCCATTCTGTCTCGCTAAAATACATTCAAATCATGTGTAGAACGTATAAGAGGGTACATTGATCGAATGATGTGCCTCAACTGAACACATGAGTGATCTATTCACCTGTTGGTAAACATGTATGTAAACCCTTCCCTCATATAGACGCTTTATGACATCTCAGCTGCAGGCGGCTTTTTGAGAACATAGTGACCAAAGAAGAAATTGTGATAAAATCAGAGTAATAAACTCACTTTCCAGTACCATAAACATCTAAATATTGATCGTTTAAGCTTCATTTTTGTACATTTTCGTGACTTTCAATTGACAATTTTTTCAACATTTACTGCCAAAATAGTTTTGAACTACTACTTCTAACTTTGTTTGCAATATTTGCAGAAGTTTCAACATTTTAAAATTTTGATCTCCATCTGGAGTTCAGCACTTTTAAGACCAACATCTGGAAGCGCAGTCCATCCAGGTTTATGCTAATATAACTTTAGATGATGTCAACGCGGAGTGTCAGTAAGACTATATATTGAGGGCTTGGCGTGAAACGGTTGTAACTACAATTGGTATTTTTCTACCAAGAGTAATCACCTCGCCATAAAGTCATTATCCTCATTAAATCATTCTTCTTGGTAAACAATGGAAATGTAGGTGCCATTGCTCGTTCTGAGCAATGGCACCTACATTTGCATTGTTTACAAAGGGGTCAAAATTGCCCCTAAACAAGGGTTTTCAAAATAGGTTTTTAGTTACAACTGTTTCACACCAAGCCCTCGATATAGCCGAAAGCGGCTCATATGTTACTAGTAATTACTGATGACGTAAAAAGTATTTCTATTAATTAAACTTAAAATGGATGTCATATATCCAATGAATGAATGAATGTATATTGTTTTATGGCGCATCGACAGCTAAGGTCATTTAGCGCGCAATTAAATTTAATTA
The DNA here is from genome assembly GCA_031761405.1 of Serripes groenlandicus. NCBI lineage: Eukaryota > Metazoa > Mollusca > Bivalvia > Cardiida > Cardiidae > Serripes > Serripes groenlandicus. The sequence goes on from JASEVX010000010.1 coordinate 32,023,190, forward strand.
TTCATGATCCCTGGGTAAACAAACCAGTACTAGGCTAGAAAATGTGCCTTGCCCAAGGGCACTCCACCATGACCGTAGTGCCGCGACTGGGGATCGAACCCGGGACACCCGGTTTCGAAATCCCCGACGCTAACCACTCGACCACAGCGGATACCCCATATATCCAATAATGTGCATTTTCGCAAAAATAAATTTTATTAAAAAAGGTTAATGAAATATGCATGTTCTTCATCATAATTCAGTTGAGTCGTGTCTAGCAATTTTGAATCTCTTTGACTGTTCTCACCGGGATCACAAAAAGATATATACTCGTTAAACTATTGGAGCTACACTTTTAGCTTTCTGTCAAAGGATACATCTAGAACTGAATGCAATGTTGACGTACACTGATGGCTCTAGCGAGAACGTACGATTGCGTAGGTTCATTATAGTAATTAGTTTACGCTGATGCAATAAGAACGCTAATTGCTAGACGCGATTCACTTTTTTTTTTATATATTAACGCAACTGTAAGGACATGGTTCATATTACCAAGCAATTCTCTGTTTATAGTCTTAAACCCTTTCTGACGCCTCTGCAGAAGATGATTTTTTATTCCATTAAATTCTTTCAGCGCCACAGGCAATATTGCAGTTTTTGCAAACAATGCTAAATTTCAGGTGAGTCAGCTCGTAACGAGCTGTCTCACCCGAAATCAGACTCGTTTGCCTTTTAGTTATCAAAATAGTCCAAAACTTTCATAAATTGAGAAATGGACACACCCGATTTTGAACATGGAAGAGTCTACTTTAAACAATTCAGCGCTGAAAGAGTTAAAGAGAGTTTATATATGTTTGACTAGTTGTGTTAAAAGTTATCTGCTGCAGATGTGCGGTATGTGGAATGGGGTTAAAAAAGGTGACTGTTCTATTCATTGAGCATAATAAACTACGGCGGGTGTATACTGGAATATAAGTGTACACGTTCACTTCATGTCATCTTCCTTCGCGAGCATGCCCAGCTTCTCCAAGTCTGTTGGTATCACATCACCGTAATTGTCCAGATGCCCCCCGTCATTCGTATGGCCACTGGTCAAGACTTTCCTGAAAATCCGTTTTGTTTTGGCCCATTTTTGGGTCACAAGCAATATGGTGACCAACACGGAAAATGGGACGCTAATGCCGGAAGCCAAAATGGACCAGGAGAAGCCGAGGCTCGTTGTTATGTTCATCTGGCTTTCCAACATTTGTTGGAAGTCCGAAGAAATCAGCACGATTCGAACGACAGGTACGAAAACTACAATGCCTGAAATAGAGTAGGAAATAACACAATCAAATTCCGCCGCGATCAAGTGGTAGTAAACCTGGTTCCTCGTTGAACATACATATATGACAACGGGCTGCAGCCAATCAAGTTTAACGTTATAGATAACGTTTGGCGTTATTTGAAACTGTCAAAAAATTCAAACTATGTTTAAAAAAAAAAGCTAACTATAACTGGATTAAACCTGATAAGCCTTCGTGTATTAGGAGCGTTTTAAATGGAGATACGCTAGCGGTTTGACACACAGGGTGTGGAAAGTCTCGTCTGACTTCTCGGCAAATCCCACGGGCATAATTATATCCGTTTTGATTAGCCTGTACCGATCCCTATGAGCGTTTTCGGCTTTTGCAATCCAGTTACTCGAGTATAAAATCTGGACATGCGCAGTACACGACACGGGTAACCATTCACGAACGCCTAACCCCAGCCTTGTGTTACCCGTCAAATAGTGGGGGTCGTTCGAGTCGAGTAGGTTAGAGATTAAGCGCATGCACAGTTCGCTTACTCGATACGTTCGACTTTCAACTCCAGCTACTCTCGTTACGCGAGTAAATAAGTCGAAAACGCTCTATGCGATAACGTTATATCAGGGGAGGTCACCAATTTAGAGAAAATTGGATATTTCGGACTGGGCGTCCCGGATTCGCTCCCCATTCGCTATGATCATAGTGAGTTGCTCTTTCGCAAGAGGGTAAGGGTTAACTGTGATAATTGAGCCGTCCCCCGAGAGAACCAACATTATGGCATCTGCGTAATGTATCGACCCAGATCAGCCTGCGCAGTCCGCGCACACTGATCCGGGCCGACACATTCCGTTTCAAGGGGATAGAAGTATAGAGTAATGATTCCTGAAAATGAAAATCTAAGGGAGGCGAAAAGTATATGTCCGAATGAGAATGCGCGGCATGCTTAGGCTGATCCGGGTCGATGCTTTGCGCAGAGACCACAGTGTTGGTTTTTCGCGAGATGGCTCATAGCTTTATCGATTGATCCATTGACTTATGACTTATGACATTTAACTCAAACGACCAACTTTTTATATCTGTGTTTGTGAAAGCATTTGACAAAACGAAAGGATGAGGACAATAGTTTCTGATTATCTCTTAGAATGATTTTAATCTCTTTCTCTCATATGATAATTCTATTCTTTCTGAGTCAAATATTTGACGAAAATGGGAGAGAAAGAGAAAAAAGAAACAACGTGAACAAGTCAAAATAGAATTTTGCAATGACGAAAGGAAATTCTGTTAGAAAAGGAGAAAATTGTTCTGCAAGTAATGAAATGGGAAAAAGAGAACGTGTTCAGTATATTTCGTCTTCTTAGTTGAAAAGGAGTCGCTTATATAAACATCTTTATCTATATTCTAATTGAAATTAAAATATTGTTAATCCATGACTATATTAAACAATTGCTATTGTTGCATGTATGTTAAAAAATTCTGTATATGACGATGAACATTTTTTTCAAGTCAGATGTAAATAAAGATTATGTTCTGTTCTGTTATATAAGGAAAATGGTTAACTAAGTACACTCAGAAAAGTTACATGTGATATTTGCGATCAGTGAACAATGACAAGTATCTGTACAAACTCAGTTCCGTCATTGACATCCGTGTCCTTTTACGTATTTAAAACCCCTTAATCGATATACCAAATCATTCCAAATTGTAAACATTTATTGAAAATATTGGAAAATCGAACATTATGGACAGAGAGGAAACTGTTGTAGAAAAAAGAATACATTGCTTATGATAAACGATTACTCATTTTCTCACATTGTTTTCATTGAGTTAAGTGGACCAACCGACATTCAGTGTTATGCGACCAAGACATATCGAGATCAGACTACAAATCCGTGGATATCTTCCCTGTATGCCATATAGCTGAGGTCCAGATAAGAATGGAGTATTCCGCTCTTTTCCCCACAATTTCTCTCTTATTGTTAAAGCAAACCCTATGTTGTGGGTACTCAGAAGAATCGTCTCAATCGTCTTTTGAGTACCCATACAACATAGGGTTAGAGAGTTAACTAAGGATTTTAGAACATGCATAACGCTCCCTATCTAAAGCTCTGATATAGTCGCACAGACATCACTGAAGAACCGAGAAAGGCTATGATCCAAAACCTGACTACGCAAGTATGTTATTTTATCGTAGATACTATTTAAGTATACGTTGCTTGAACATAATGTTGTGTGGAGTACTTGTGCGAGAAACCCCTGGAAATACGTGGTTTGATGAACTGGCCGAAAACGACATTGAGTCCCAATCAATAGATCAACTGTTTAAGTAATACCTTCGAAGGTCGGTTTTTGCGTGGCGTGACTCAAGCAGCCATACTTGTTTCACACTGTTATGCGATGATGGCGCGATTCAATTGATTTATTGATTTATTTATTGGGGTTTTACGCCGCTTTCAACAATATTTCAGTCACGGCGACAGTTCACTTATTCATGATCCCTGGGTAAACAAACCAGTACTAGGCTAGAAAATGTGCCTTGCCCAAGGGCACTCCACCATGACCGTAGTGTCGCGACTGGGGATCGAACCCGGGACCCGACCACAGCGGATTCCTGCGATTCAATTGAATAAAATATAAAGAGATATTTATCGACAAATTTTAAATTGTTATGATGTGCATATATTTCCATCAAATTAGTGATTTTATTAAGGCAAAGTTCTACCTGGGCTAAATGAAACACATTTTAAATTGAAACAAAACAAGTGTATGTCATGATAATTCTCATCTTTACACAAAGGTCAGGATCAGGTCAATATGGTCGGGTAATACTTTTATTTTTTTTAAACCTTTTCATTTGTTATTGATTGCGAAACAAAGTTTCAGCTTATATCAATCACGCTCCTCGATGTCTACTTTCTGGAACTTTAACCAGTACTCGCACAGTTTGTGTGGCAGACCCCGCTCATCACGGGTTTCGAATCGGGGGAATTTGGTACCCGTGAACCACTGTTTTTCACGAGTAATACATGCACTTACCAGACACTGCAAAGGCCACTGCTCCCACAAAGCGAGGCGCGTGATGGTTTTCACAGCAGGGTCTGTGCGTGGCGACTAGACACATCATACCGATACACCAAGCCACTATTGAGAGAAGGGACTCCATACGAAGGTCGTTCCACAGAGGTATGTTAATCTCTAAATATATAAATTAAATAAATAAATAACGAAGGGAAATGCTAGACCTCAATGAATATACCGTTACATTGTATAGTATCGTATATATGTTAACAACATATTAAATAAGTCTTTAAAAAAAAGCCAAGCAAAAAACTATTTTTATGATCATTACCAGAGGCGATGTTCACAGGAACCATAACAGTATGAATGGAAATGGAAATATGAAAGGAAATGCATGACCTCAATGAATACACCGTTACATTGTATAGTATCGTATATATGTTAACAACATATTAAATAATTTTTGAAAAACTATTTTTATAATCATCACCAGAGGCGATGTTCACAGGAACCATAACAGGTTTCCATGAATGGTTTCAAGTCCAACGAAAAGAAAATCGTAACTAACCATTCCAAATGTAACCATGGACACGTCGAATGGTTTACAACTATAAGTACTGCGCTCATTAATAACTAACGACAAGGGATTTACGATAAGTGTAACCCCAGACGGTCATTTCAGGGTGCCCTTGGACAAGTATGACAAAGTACAAAGCTCATTTCCTAATTTAGTACTTGGTATTGACCTGGTGATCATGTATGAGTGTACTGATTTATCTAATATATTAATGGAAATGATTACAAACAGCAATAAAACATATCGAGGGCTTGGCGTGAAACGGTTGTAACTAAAATTGATATTTTTTTACCAAGGTTAATCACCTCGCCATGAAGTCTTTATAAGCGTTAAATCATTTTTCTTTGTAAACAATGCAAATTTAGGTGCCATTGCTCGTTCTGAGCAATGGCACCTAAATTTGCATTGTTTACAAAGGGGTCAAAATTGCCCCTAAACCAGGGTTTTCAAAATAGGTTTTTAGTTACAACCGTTTCACGCCAAGCCCTCGATATTACTCTCAGAGATCGCTATCGATCTGAGCATACGCGCATACCGACAGGGATAAGGACTTTTCGTTAGTTTCTATTCATAGAGTGTGTTTATGAAACGTTTGAATTCTTTCCCACATACAACAGATCTGCAGCAGCGACTTTGAACACATCTAGGCAAAAGAATATTGCAATTTTCAATATAGAAAGTAAAATTATTGAAAAAAAGTTCAGAGCAGTGTGACAAAATTAGGAATGGTGTCCTTATTTATCTGTCGTGTGACCGGTAATGGTTAGAAGAATACGCAAAATCTCATAAAAAATGTAACCTCTAAATAGACATGTATACGTATAGGTCAGAAGTCATATAGAACTGTCCATGGCATAAAACGTTGAGTTTAAATTTTAGCATATTAACCCAATACAATAAATCTGCGACAGACTACTCTGAAAAAACATATTGGAAAATACGTGAAAAATCACCATAAATGATGGATTAATTATTAAATATGAGTTGAAAACAATGTAGCACAATGAGAACTTGCTCATTATGAGCAATTTCTCCTTTCGCACACTGTTTTAAAAATTTCGTCTGCTGCAGAGGCGTCAGAAAGCGTCTGTAAGTGGGACAATGTTAAGACGGTTCTCTACTTTCTCTGTTGGGCGACTGTCAATGCACTGGAGAATATATCCCACATTTCGAGAAAAAATATTTCCCATCAAAAAGAAAAATTGCAAGTGAAATGGACATTACTTTTTTTTGACGAAATAAAGTGATTTCAATGGACGAGAAAGTATAAACTCATCTAAGGAAATAAGAAAACTTCTACGTGAAATAAAAACACATATAAGCCGTCCCGCGAGAAAACCAACATTATGGCCTCTGCGTAATGTATCGACCCAGATCAGCCTGCGCAGTCCGCGCCGACTGATCCGGGCCGATACATTCCGTCTCAGGGGGATAGAGGTATTGAGTAATGATTCCTGAAACAGAAAAATCCATAGGAGGCGAAAAGTGTCTGTCCGGGTTAGCCCCGCGGCATGCTTAGGCTGATCCGGGTCGATACTTTACGCAGAGTCCACAATGTTGGTTTTCACGTGGAACGGCTCAAATCTAAGCGATATACATCTGCGTAATGTATCGACCAGATCAGCCTGCGCTGTCCGCGCAGACTGATCCGGCCGACACATTCCGTCTTAGGGGGGGGGGGGGATAGATGTATAGAGTAGTTATTCCTGGAACAGAAAATCCACAGGAGGAGAAAAGTGTCTATCCGGGTAGGCCTGCGCGGCATGCTTAGGCTGATCCGGGTCGATACTTTACGCAGAGTCCACACTGTTGGTTTTCTCACCGGACGGCTCAGTTATATGTTTCGATGAAATAAAGCGATTACAAACAATCAGATAATACTGTAGATCACCATGTAAAACCCATCTATTGACTACCTTGGTCAATGAAGAAGATATCTCGACTCAGTATCATGAAGGCCTCAGAAACTGCCGTATCTGTACACACTTCTTTGAACTCCTGGGATATGGCACACGTCTTGGCGCTGAACAACCCGATAGCTACCATCCTCTGTAGAGGCTGATCCTAAATTTAGAACACAACATAATTAAACCATGAATGATTTGAACCGCGTCGATTTGGGATCATGTTACATCTGTGTACACTGTAGTCTCATCGGAGTATTCACTGTCCGACTATATGATCTATAGACCCAAATGTATGTTCTGACAAAAGAACAGACGTTTATTTGATTTATTTTGGTTTTGCGTAATTTTCAACATTAGTTCAGTCATATCACGGTGATAGTTAACTTATTTGGGATCTCTGGGTAAATAAACTAGTAAAATATGCCTTGCCAAAGGACACTTCATTATGACCGCCACGACTGAGGATCAAACCCGGGTCGCCCGGTTCCAAAATCTAATATGCTACTAACCACTCAGCCAGGGCGGATTCCCCGACAAAAGAATTGTCCCGCAGAATTAAGGGACCTTACAAAATTCATGCTTATTATTATGAATAAATTCCGATAGAAACTTTCCTAACCAGTACGATACAAGATTGTATTGTAATTTTAATGTTCTATGTTGTTGTTTTTGTTTGGTGTTTTCTTATTTTTTTGTGGGTTATATTTGGTGACTTTCTGTTTGTTAGGTTTATCTCAAATTGAAATTTCTAACAGTAATATGAGGAAACTAGGATGGTATCTTGTGATATTACCTTGTTTCCTCATACACATCGCAGAAATGATAAAGTTATATAATGACATTAACACACTAACAATATGTCGGCTTTCCCCAATTTTATAAAGTCGATACTTCTTTTGTTTTATATTTCCCTTTATTATACATGTATTTGTATTATGGGTAAATAAAAGTTGGAACTGAATTGAGAAATAGAAGTGTTACCCCACTACTTGTACGCTCACATAGGTTAGATGGAGTCGAAGTTTAGAGATACAAAGACCTCAAACCCGCCAGACGCAGCTTATTGATTGCAATAATCTTTTCAAATATCTCTAATCTGGCCGGGTCATACCAAATACTTTAAACAGTGTAGTAATGGCTGTCCTCTATGGCGCTGAGGGGTTGCGGGGTTAGCATAACGACTGACTGGCTGGTGTCAGGTTGATTACTCAGGAAACGCCGTGGTATAACTGAACAATTGTTGAATGTAACGGTAAACAGCAAACAATCAATTGCTCAATTATAGTCTACATGGAATAGTATGTTGAAGCAATGATACGCTGCTTTGTATTGTACTACGAGGAGCTAGGGGGGAATAGTATACAGCTATTTACTCCTCTTGAGGTCAATAGTGAAAAACTATTCTTCCAAGTGAATGACTATTGACCCGAAATAGAGAACTATTCTTACAAGTCAATGACTATTGACCCGAAACAGAGAACTATTGACCGAGACGAAGAATAGTTCTCTATTTCGGGTCAATAGTCGTTTGCGAGGAAGAATAGTTTTTCACAAATGAACTCAAAAGGAGTAAATAGGTGTTTTATTATATATCTTCATGAAAAACGCATATTTTAACTAGTTTATTTATTACATTGCTGTCATAATTTTAATTGGGTAAATTTATGTAACATAAATGTAGATTCTCACATAAACACAGGATTATTATTGAAAATGCAGGAAGAATGCAGTATACTGTTACATGGAATGCGCGTTAAAATGTTGGTTATGCACGTGCATGACGTCATTTCAAACAATAACGTCACCTTTTAGACGCGCGTGCCATGTAACAGATGAACTATTGACTCGAAAATGGACTATTGGACCTGAATTTTAGAATAAAAGCGAAAAGGAGTCAAACTGTCATTTTTTATTGAATCACACGTGACTGCTTCTCGTCCAATACTTTGATTCGTAGTAGGTATATAATAATTACATGTATCACATGAGGCCGGAGGTCAAGAGAGATATAAATTTTTCCCAAGCTCCGAGAATACAATGCAAAGTCACGTATCGCTATTGCAGCTTAAATTCCCTTTTATTATATACATTTTTGTGAATGTTTTCCTGTTTTTTCTAATTTTTTTTGTGAGAATCACTATTGACGTTTTGCCCTATCACATGCATAACATTTATTTGCATGCTATGACCAATCACGAGATATATGGGAAATAAATGGGTGGGATAATTTATCATGCAATATTATTTTTAATTTTTTGCATTAATATTTCAAAATTAGTGTCTAAATAATGTACTGTGTAGGGTAAAGTGTGGTTAATATCAATAATATGAATGTATATGTTTTACTTGTTTCAAGACTTACTTGGAAAAAGCTGTCAACATGATGAATTGGATTATGTGATATGTCACTGTTTTTTGATGGACCAACTTTACGCAAAAGATGTACACACTTTTAAAATGTGATAACATTTACTCATATTCCGTGTACAATTTTGAAATATATTTTCATTTATAAATGCGTTAGATGGTTTAGCTCAGACTCTTCTACAACGAGATATCAGCCCTTGAATAATCATATATTTAGTATTTAAACAGAAATACAGACAAAAGTCATTTTCACATGTTGTTATTGTGTCGATTTCATTTCCGTTGGGCATGTCACAGACGTGTCAATTCAGTGTATTTGTGCAATTGTAATTTGTACCTGCTGCACAAATACCCCAACACGCTGTGTTATTTTAATTTGTACCTGCTGCACAACTACCTTTAAACGCTGTGTTATTGTAAGTTGTACCTATTACACAAATACTTTTAAACGCTATGTAATTGTATTTTGTACAATTATCAAATTATCTTTAAACGCTGTTTTATGACAAATTTGTACCAGTTATCAAATTACCTTTAAGCGCTGTTTTATTGTTATGTGTATAAGTTATTAAATAACCTTTAAACGCTGTGCTAGTGTAAGTTGTACCTGCTGCATAACAACGTTTAAACGCTACATGTTATTGTATTTTGTACCAGTTATCAAATTACGTTTAAACGCTGTGTTATTGTATTTTGTACCAGTTATCAAATTACGTTTAAACGCTGTGTTATTGTATTTTGTACCAGTTATCAAATTACGTTTAAACGCTGTGTTTTTGTAATTTGTATCTGCTACAAAACTACCTTAAAACGCTACATTAGTGTATTTTGTACCAGTTATCAAGTTATCTTTAAACGCTGTGTTATTATCAGTTGTACCTGCTTCACACTTACCTCTAAACGCTGTTCTATTGTAATTTCCTCAGAATCATCACTGTCTTCCGAATCGTCTGACTCCGAAGAGTCATCACCAGTTTCAACCAAACGACTTTGATTTCCCGCCACATTTTCGCCTTCAGTCATTGATCGATTCCCCAAGGCAATAGTTTCTTTATGAAAAACAAAGTACAATAAACAACACTAGAGATATTCCAGGGTTCGATGATTGATTATGAACTATTCCAACTAGTCATTTTTATACTGATACTCATATAATTGACTAGGGGCTATTCCAATTAGTCTTTTTTGATCTTCATATTCTTATAATTGACTTTTGGCTATTCAAAATAGTCACAAGTCAATTATAAGAATATGAAGATCAAAAAAGACTAATTGAAATAGACCCTAGTCAATTCTACGAGTATCTGTATACAAAAGACTAGTTGGAATAGCCCCTAGTAAATTATATGAGTATCAGTATAAAAATGACTAGTTGGAATAGTCCCTAGTCAATTCTATGATTATCAGTATAAAAATGATTAGTTGGAATAGCCCCTAGTCAATTCTATGAGTATCAGTATAAAAATGACTAGTTGGAATAGCCCCTAGTCAATTCTATGAGTATCAGTATAAAAATGACTAGTTGGAATAGCCCCATGTCAATTCTATGAGTATCAGTATAAAAATGACTAATTGGAATAGTCCATGGTCAATTCTAAAGATATGAAGATTAAAAAGATAAAAATGACCACTTGGAATATCCATTAGTCAATTCTAAGAATATCAAGATAAAATTATTAGTTTGAATAGCCCATATTTAATTCTAAAATATGAAAATTAAAATGATTAGTTTAGCAAAAAGGCTATACTGGAGGCACAACCTTAAACAAATCGGTACCAGCTGTAAAAAGGCTATACTAGAGGCACAACCTTCAACACATCGGTACCAGCTGTAAAAAGGCTATACTAGAGGCACAACCTTAAACAAATCGGTACCAGCTGTAAAAAGGCTATACTAAAGGCACAACCTTAAACAAATCGGTACCAGCCGTAAAAAGCCGTGTTCACACTCGTAGCAGTTTCAAACCGAATTCCCCAAACCAGTCTCCGGAAAACGTTATGACAAAAATGTTCCCGTTCTCACTTGCAATCCAAAGTGTTTTCATACCGCTTTCATTCCGTTTCAAGGTGTTCACACTCAAACCGTTTTAAGTACTCTGCCACCGAGGAACAGTTGTTGACATTACGCTTGGCCAACACAGGTCAAGGTCATTCTTAATTTTTACTGCTGACTGATAACTTTCATGACTTTACCAGTGTTTACACATGCTTTAAACACACGTGAACATGGAGGAACCGCAGTTCCTATGCACATTTTCAAGCTGTGCCTCGATATCCTCGGCCCTCCAAACCTCGAGCAAGGCCAGAACCTAGTTATATGACCACACGGTACCTCTAGCTGCCATATAGATGTTTTAAATGCTTTGAAATATCGAAAAGAAATCACTTGTGCGTTCAGACTGAGCGTTAAAAAAGTTTCGGGCCAAGTCGAATCAGCTGAACTGGTATGAAAACACTTTAGAAGGTGGTTTCGTTAAATCGGTATGAAGTCGTTTTAAGAGTATTGTAGTGTAAAACGATATAAGGCTTTAAATCAGTTTCAAGTCGGTTTGAAACAGGTTTAAGATGCCAGTTTGAATACGGCTAAAGGCTATACTAGAGGCACAACCTTCAACAAATCGGTACCAGCTGTAAAAAGGCTATACTAGAGGCACAACCTTAAACAAATCGGTACCAGCTGTAAAAAGGCTATACTAGAGGCACAACCTTAAACAAATCGGTACCAGCTGTAAAAAGGCTATACTAGAGGCACAACCTTAAACAAATCGGTACCAGCTGTAAAAAGGCTACACTGGAGGCACAACCTTAAACAAATCGGTACCAGCAGTAAAAGGGTTAAGCTTGATGGTCATGCGTTCATTAATTGCGCCCAGGGTTGATGGAAAAGTCTAAGGACTGATCCATTGGCCTCAGGGGAAACATAACCGGCTGTACACGTGTATTACGCAGTAAGATCGTTAACCGGCTGTACACGTGTATTACGCAGTAACATCGTTAACCGGCTGTACACGTGTATTACACAGTAACATCGTTAACCGGCTGTGTCGGTAAATCGTTGATATAACTCAGATACAGTTGAAGGCAGTGTTTACACATTTCTTACAAACACTCTTTTATATTGTGCTTAAATGTTCCCACGTGTAGCCTTCATAGCATCTGCTTCTAACGACTTTAGAAAACATTGCAGCAAAAAGGATAAATTGTTCACGTTGAGCATTTTCTCTTTTTGTCTCAATGTTTTCAATTACATTCAATAGTCATACAATCAAGTCATTACATTCAATAGTCATACAATCAAGTCATTACATTCAATAGTCATACAACCAAGTCATTACATTCAATAGTCATACAACCAAGTCATTACATTCAATAGTCATACAATCAAGCCATTACATTCAATAGTCATACAATCAAGTCATTACATTCAATAGTCATACAATCAAGTCATTACATTCAATAGTCATACAATCAAGTCATGCACTTTCTTTCATAGAGATTTTACATGTTTTTTTCTGCTGCATATTTGTTGTATGTCAGTAAGGGTTTATGCAGTGTTTACTTCAGCTTTTTAATGTGAAAGCGATAACGTTTCACTTTCACGAAATGGGTTAACTACGTTCAAAGGTACTGCTTCAGTGTCTATTGAAATCTTGGCAATGCTCATGATACTATTCAATAGTTGAAACTTTCACAATTTATGATTTGCAGAACCTGCGAACATTTATCCAGCATTGTTCAGCAAACAATTTTAGAAAAACAGTGTCGGTAATTGTTTTAACTCTTTCAGCGCCACAGGCAATATTGAGGTTTTTGCAAACAATGCAGATTAAGGTGAGTCAGCTCGTAACGAGCTGTCTCACCTGAAATCAGCATTGTTTGCCTTTTAGTTACCAAAATAGTCCAAAACTCATAAATCGAGAAATGGACACACCCGATTTTGAACATGGAAGAGTCTACTTTAAACACTTTGGCGCTGAAAGGGTTAAACGAGTTGAAATGATCTCAACTCTATATAAGATTTATACTTTCAGTTTTCAGATGTTACAATATTCTATCTCAGGTTATTGCAAAACAGAAAAGGAATCTAACTGTAATACCGTTCAAATAAATTGATACAAAGCAGACCCATTTTAAGATATTTTGTCAGTATAATCATTGAACCTACTTGACTGATTATTCCCAAGATTGGCACCCATTAAAGCGTCTTCGTCAGACTCCTCGGAATCACTCTCACTATCCCCATCGACTGGCTTATTCTTCTCCAAATATTCATAATAATTATCCTTCACCTTTTCGAACTGATCGGGATCCAGGTCCAGTTTATTCGCTGACCAACTCTCCAGGTGACCGCTACCAAGGACAATTCTAGCGAATGGTTTAGTGACGAATACGAGTTGATATGGAGTGGACACACTCGTCACGAGTAGGGCGAAGGGAACCAACGCCACTATATATACGAGTGCACAGTACCTGCTGTTTTCCATTTTGAAGTGTTGTTCTACTGTTGACTATTGGTCTTAATCCTGCTAAACACAAACAAGAAATAGCTTTAAAAAAGATAAACGGCGATCAATATTAGAACACACTAAGAAATGGAACATGCGCATTCAAGGCCGAGAATACGTCACATGACTGGAGATTACGCGAGACTCCCAAGAGGTGTATAAGTTTCAATTGACGATAAGTAACTGAAAACTAATCATATTTCAAAAATAATTAATATTTTGCTCTTAAATATTATATTTCATACGTTTTTGCTGGGTTTTTTTTACTAACATTTATTTCTTTAGGAAAACAATTAAAGGTTAGTATGCAGAACATTTCATTTTAAAACTTCACCTTAGTAGTGCCTCTCGTAGGATCGCCAACTTGAAGCTGGATTTTTCTGTGTTTCTGTTGTCACTTCAGTTAACTAAATTGTAACATTAAAAAGCCACGTCATTCGAAAACCGGCCTTCGATGGTTTTTGAAATTAATTCACGGATTCAAGAACGTACTTTGATCCACGCCAATAATCATGCAGCACAAACAAAACAACAATTCATCGTTAAAAACTACCCGGTTCTCATGCTCACATAGCTTTTGTTTGTGATGCAGAAACAGCGTACAATCGAGTGTGCCGGACGGAGCATATCGATTTTTGATTGGCTAAAAAGTTGCAATTTATTTGCATATTGGATCTTCGAACGACCATTTACATTAAATATTTTGCTAGTATAGGTGATTTGTGATGATAATAGTAAAATGGGTCTCTAGAGACGTCCGGTATGTTTATGAGACCATATGATTAACAGAGAAGATCCTGATCAGCATGCATTAAGTCGCTTAGTGATGTATTCAAAGTCTCCTGATGCAGATGTGCTGTATGTGGGAAATGGAGGTTACACACGTTTATTTACGTGTATCAGTTTGTACCATGTACCCGACCATCAAACGTAAATATGTACATCATGTTCTACATATACATCATGAGCATTTTCTCCCTTTGTCATACGTATTGTTCTATCTCTTTATAATACTTTCATCATTATACATTTATATGGGAAGGGGTTAAAGTGAATAAGTCGTGCATTGCTAACAACGGTTACGTAGCTCCCCGTGTTGTGATCGTTTAGAAACACACAGGATTGAAGTTCACGTGTTTGACCAAATGTAACAGCATACACTTATATGGTGGAGACCTCCACGGTGTTGTTGTAGTAGACCAACCGCTTAGGGTCCGGAAGGTCGCGGGTTCGATCCCCGACCGGGTCATACCAAAGTCATTAAAAATAGAAGTAGAGACTGTCCTTCCTTGGCACTCAGGTTTATATGTTTAGCATAACGACCGACTTGCTGATGTTAGGATAAAATGAACTTACCCAGGAAGCTGGAAAATAAATTATTGAAATGGCTATGAAATGCCGAGTACAAGCAAATCAGATTTAAGAGATACTTTTGATATAAAAAGATTACTAAAAAGCGTAAAATGATCATACTTTATGCTCGTGTAGCCCCGTTTTAGTATACACTGTTCCCACAATGTTGTCTAAAGTCATGTTTAAAAGAGTCATGTTTAAAAAAATCATCTTTAAAAAAGTCATGTTTACTCACGTTAAAAGTCCAACATCAAACTAAAATAATACATAAAATACTTTGTAAAGAAATCTATCCGACACGTGCATGTATATATTTTTTTATTGATTTATTACTGATAAATGTAAATTTCGATCAAACCGCACGTATTTACAGCCTACTCATGGTAAAATATTGCATTTTTAGGTCGTGTTGAGTGTATAATTAAAACTGAAGTAATAAATCACATACCCAGTCAGCCTATCCAGTGCTCATGAAAGAAGAAAAAACGTGAAATAATCAAGACGGTTATATTGTAACCGACTACGCTAGTCAGGGTCGTGTTACTGAATATCAAAGCACCTATCGAGTGTATTTTCAAATATGAGCCGTTCCACGAGAAATCCAACACTATATCATCTGTGTATTGTATTGACGCAGAGCAGCCGTCACAGTCCACGCAGGCTAATCCGGGACGAAACTGCTCATCTCAAGGAGATAGATATAGAATAATGATTCATGAAAAAGAAATTCCGCAGGAGGCTACAAGTGTCTGCCCGGATTATCCTGTGTGGCATGCGCAGGCTGAACCGGGTCGATACTTTACGCATAATTCATGTTGTTGGTTTTCTCGTGGAACGGCTCATATATGATAACCTTCTTCGGCTTTTGAAGGGATATATATTGGTTGTCTTGTCTGGCTGTTTTGTTTCGTCTTGAAAGGTATTTGAGACGTCCCGCGAGAAAACTAACATTGTGGACTCTGCGTAAAGTATCGACCCGGATCTGCCTAAGCATGTCGCGCAGGCTTACCCGGATAGATACCTTTCGCCTCCTGTGATTTTACTGATTCAGGAATGATAATTCTATACTTCTATGCCCCTGAGACGGAATGTGTCGGCCCGGATCAGTCTGCACGGACCATAATGCATTGAATATATGACTTTGAGTTTAAATTCATTGTAAATGTGTATAGGATGTACTTTAAATGATTGATTTTATCATTTTTAGTAATTTGACCTTGTTTGAAATCGAAACAAGATTATGTGAACAACCAGTTTCGTCCCAGTCCGATTTCGTACAATATGACGGTAACCATTTTCGCGGGGTGATTTCTTTCTTGCATAATGAATGCATTACTGCATTATATTTCTTTGGATAATTGTTAAAGCTTAAGCGATGAAGATGTAGGGTGTTCTACCTGAGAAACGATTAGAAACTGTGACAATTGCGGGTTTAAACTGGTTGATTTACATGGAAACAAAGAAGAAATTTATTTGGTGTTTTGTGACCTATATATAGAAAACACTGACCCTAATCTGGTAACTGAATTTAAAACAAAGTTAAATATGCCGTCAACCATTTCCCTAGATTCAATCAACAGCTATTTTCATAAACGCTGACTCATTATGCCATCTCACGTGGTGTCTCTTGAACCCCTTTCAATGCTCAGTCACGTTTTGACATAACTGCAATAGAGAACTTTTGAAAACACTATGGCAAAAGGAGAAATTGCTCAAAATTAGAAAATTTATCCCTTCACCACAACATTTTAAGTTATATTCAATAATTATATATTTTCTTCTATAGTTTTGCCTTGATGCTTAAACTTAGAAGTGTTAATTGATTGATACGTGACTCGTGCTCCAGAGTGCTGTCAAACTAAATTCAGATCGAGTATACATATGTGCAGACTGACCCGACCCTGCATTACTCGCCAGCTTGTCATAGAAGCTTTGAAGTGGCTCCCGATACACGTTGTTCATTTGGATATGCTTCCTTTGATTTGCAGGTATCGAGCCGTCCCGCGAGAAAAACCAATATTGCGGTATCTGCGTAAAGTATCGACCCGGATCAGCCTTAGCATGCCGCGCAGGCTAACCCGGACAGACACTTTTCGCCTCCTGTGGATGTTCCGTTTTAAGGAATTATTACTCTATACCTCTATCCCCCTGAGACGGAATGTGTCGGCCCGGATCAGTCTGCGCGGACTGCGCAGGCTAATCTGGGTCGATTCATAACGCAGAGGTCACAATGTTGGTTTATTTCGCGGGACGGCTCACATTCGATAGTTTGTTAAGTTATTTAAAGCCGCTGTCAACATAATTTCAACGTTATCACGGCATTTCCTTTGTCAATTAACATTACTTCTGGTCCATCTATCATGACACCAGAGATTGATTCGTAAAGCTAACCAAATAATTCTGAGCACCAATGAGGGGAAAACCATTACTACCATTTGTAATGCATTTGGAATGACCCGGTAGGGGATCGAACGCATGATCTCCCGCACACGAGGCGGCCGCTCTTTCACTACACAAGTAGGAGGTTTATCTACACGTATCATACATGACTGGCTCTCATAAATCAGGTCTCATTATAGGAGCTCGTCCGATGGAAAAGATACAAACAAGGTATAGCTTTACTTTTCAGATCTTCTTATCCATCCAATCAGGACCGCCTCGGTGGTGAAGTGGTAGAGCGTCCGCCTCGGGTGCGGGAGGTCACGGGTTCGATCCCCGGCCGGATCATACCACATACTTTAAAAATAGTAGTAATGGTTGCACTCCTTGGCGTTCATGGTTGCGGTGTTAGCCTTACGTATGACTGACCGGTGTCAGGATAAGTGTACCAGTAGTTCGTGTAACTAGACCAGGAAACGCCGTGATATAACCGAAAAATTGTTGAAAGCGGCGTAAAACACCAAACAATCAACCATCTTATCAGTCATATCAGAATCTTCACATGTTGTCTTCTATGAATCGTGTGTTAGTAATATGTGAACAGTGTCGATCTTGATCTTATGCGGATTCATAAACCGATATGGAACAACACTGTTCTCAAAACCAAACTTGTACCTTTTCTCTCGTCATGTATAGCCCTGCCCTCTGAAAATGCGAAGAGATTCTGTGCCTTCTTACAGTCTATTTATGGGATAAGAACTATCCGTCGACCGGTTAGACCCTTCATACAGTCCATTTGGGATAATAAGTATATGCCGAAAAGTCAGCCAACTGTTCTAAATATTGTTGACCGTTTTATGATATGAAAATATGTTAGTTGTTCACTGTTGTATAAATTTGACAAAGAAATAAAAATACTATTGGAAAACGAGAAATCGCTGATACTGAGCAATTTCTCCTTGTTCCACAATATTTTGAAAGGTGTTTTGCTACTCATGCGTCTAATAACGTTTGCATTCGACAAAGAATATATGTTGAGATCAGACTGTCCATTATAGATGGAATCTACATTGATCACAGCCGTCTTAAAGTGGTTATAGTTATATAGGCCAACGACCCTCAGAGGATTTGATTGTTTGATTTGTTGTTTGCTGCTTAACGCCGCTTTCAACAATTTGTCAGGTACATCATGGCATTTCCTGGGTAAATTGCCAATACTACTGGTCCATTTATCCTGGTACCAGCCAGTCAGGCGAAATGCCAAATCCGCAACCATCAGCGCCAAGGACGGCAGCCATTACTACCATTGTTAAAATCTTTGATATGACCTGGAAGGGGATCGAACCCGCTACCTCCCTCACCGAGGCGGACGCTCTACCACTACACCATCGATGTGATACCAGAGGATTTGAAGCTCGTGGCAATAACAATCAATTGCATCCTTGAATTTTGTCCACAAACGTTGTCAAGGTGCTTGCAGAGGAAAAAAGGAGTCGCCCGATTTTGAACACGAAAGGGTCTACGTTACGGCATTCTGCGCTGAAAGACTTGAAAGTGTACAATACCAAACGACATTTTACGTTTTAATTATCAATTACTTAGATATTTCAAATTTCACGATTATTTCAGGCTCTATACAGCATGTATACCACCGTTATCAGAGAATAATGAGCACTTAGGATTTTCGATTTCTTTGAGTATTCCGCCATTTTTAAAAGTATGTCAATTATAGCACGTCGATGGTCACTATTATATACGGTAGAATCTGCATTTGTCAACGCTATATTAGGAAATGTACCTTGCCCAAACTTACACAAGCAAACCTGCTGAAAACGGTACAGGATTTTACGTACAATAATAAAAACAACACCGGAATAGTAATAATTATTTGTGCTTATTTGTTTATCTGTCGCACAATAAGGGCTTGAGAAAGATCAAATGCACCAAATCACGTCCGTTTGTGCGGACATGAGTACCAATCGTGTTTTGATATAAATATATATGCCTACGTGTTTTCCCGTATTACCTTGGCTTTCTTAACTAAGCTTTGTCACACGATTGCAACATCTTCCTTCGCAAAAGGTTGGTCTTTGCAAAGGTGTTTCAGAAGTCTGAATCGACTGACCCTTCCAGTATGGGTGACACATTAAAACAAACAATTCAATTCACATTTGTATAGCGACTGGATGACTGATCTATTATCTTGTACAACTCACGTCTGTCAGAATCCGTGCCATACCTGTAAAGAGATTGTATCGTGTCATTTAATGGGACAGTATAAGGTGCACCTCGTCCTGCTTAAGACTATTTGAAAGATTAGAGACAATTCCAGACGACCTTTTATTCGGTTTCGTCAGATACAATGTACGCATATCGAATATTTTGATATGATTCTAATTAGATTAGGGCAATGGTGTTTCAGAAGTCTGAAATGATTGACCCTTCAGTAGGGGATGACACAATAAAGAAAAAACAATTCACTTTACTTGTTTATAACGACGGGCGCACTGACTGCATGACTGACCAATAATCTTGTACAAGTCATGTCTGTCAGAATCCGTGCCATACAGAAGACGTTGACCCAAACCGGGTAACCGAATTTCAACCAAGGTTAAACAGTCCGTCAATTATTTCCCTCGATTCAATCAGCAGCTATTTTTATAAACGCTAGCTCATTATGCAATGTCACGTGGTGTCTCTCGAACCCTTTTCAGTGCGCAGTCGTTGTTTTACGCATCTGCAACAGAAACCTTTTGAAAACATTATGTCAAAGGGAGAAATTGCTCAACATTAGAACATTTCTTCTCCTATCTGCACATTTTTTAATCTTTTTATTTAACAATTAATTATATATATTCATCTCCAGATAATTGTTATAGTTTTGCTTAGATGCTTTCTGGATCGTCTGATGCAGATGTGTTGTATGTGACAAAGCATTAATTGATTAATACGTGTCTCGTGCAGTGCTGGAAAACTAAATCCAGATCTAGTAGATTATACATCTGTGCAGACTGACCCGACTCTGCACTACTTTCCAGTTTGTTATAGAAGCTTTGAAGTAGCACACGCTGTTTATTTGGATGTGCTTCAATTGATTTGCAGGTAGATCATTTATCTACACGTTCGATTGTTTATTAAATTATTTAACCCTTACCCACATACAAAACATCTGCAGCAGACGACTTTAAAAACATGGTGACAAAAACCCTGAACATTCTCCATAAAAGATAGCTTAATTGTTAAATAAAGTTGAAATCATTTTGGCCAAAGGAGAAATTGCTCATCATGAGCAATTTCACCTTTGCCCACAATGTTTTCAAAAGTCGTCTGCTGCTATTGCGTCAAAATGTGTCTGCAGGTGGGAAAGGGTTAAAACCGCTGTCAACATAATTCCAATTTTCGGCGTTTCATTTGGTAATTAACAATATACTTCTGGTCTTTATATCATGACACCATTCGTATTCATTTATTTATTTATTTATTGGGGTTTTACGCCGCTTTCCACAATATTTCAGTGATATCACGTCGACAGTTCACTTATTCATGATCACTGGGTAAACAAATTAGTACTAGGCCATGACCGTAGTGCCGTGACTGGGGATCGAACCCGGGACACCCGGAGTCATTCGTAATGCTGACCAAAAAAAACCTGAGCACCAATGAGGGGAAAGCTATTACTAGCATCTTTAAAGCCTTAAGTATGACCCGGCTGGGGATCGAACCTGAAACCTCCCGCACCGAGGTGGACGCTTTACCACAAAACTACTAGGTGCCTTTCATCTACACGTATCATACATGATTGGCTCTCATAAATCAGATCTCATTATAGGAGCTCGTCCGATGGAAAAGATACATAAAAGATGGTATAGCTTTACTTTTCAGATCTTCCTATCCATCTAATCAGGATCGCCTCGGTGTTGAAGTGGTAGAGCATCCGACTCGGGTGCGGCAGGTCGCGGGTTCGATCCCCGGCCGGGTCATACATACCACATACTTTAAAAATAGTAGTAATGGTTGCGCCCCTTGGCGCTCAGGGCTGCGGGGTTAGTCTTTCGTATGACTGGCCGGTGTTAGGATAAGTGTACCAGTAGTACGTGTAACTAGCCAAGGAACTGAAAGAGTGTTGAAAGCGGTGTAAAATACCAAACAATTAACCATCTTATCAGTCATATCAGAATCTACACATGTTGTCTTCTATGTCGATCTTGATCTTATGCGGATTCATAGACAGATATGGATCAACACTGTTCTCAAAACCAAACTTGTACCGTTTCTCTTGGACTAACTAATATAACCTTTTGAACGTTAATGTAGTTTTAGTCTACATGTTTTTATTGCACAACGTGATTATGCATTTTAAAGGTCCCGTCATGTGGCACTACGGTCATGATGGAGTGCCGTTGGGCAAGGCACATTTTCTAGCCTAGTACTGGTTTGTTTACCCAGGGATCATGAATAATTAAATTTAATTGCACGCTAAATGACCTTAGCTGTCGATGCGCCATAAAACAATATACATTCATTCATTCCCGTCATGTATAGCTCTGCCCTCTTAAAATGAGAACAGATCCCTTCCCTTCTTACGGTCTATATGTAGGATAAGAACTATCTGTCGACCGGTCAGAGCCTTCATACCGTCTATTTGGGATAAGAACTATATGCAGCCCGGTCAGCCAACTGCACTAAAGATTGTTGACCGTTTTATGATATGAAAATATGTCTGCTTTGAAATTAATAGCGGGTGACAATGACACTGTTGTATAAATTTGACAAAGAAAGGAAAATATTGTCGGAAAATGAGAGATTGCTGATACTGAGCAATTTCTCCTTTTTCCACAATATCGTTAAATGTGATTTGCCCCCCATGCTTCTTAAGACGTTTGCATTCGACAAAGAATCTATGTTGAGAAAAAAGGCTGTCCGTTATGGCTGAAATCTTCATTGATCACAGCCGTCTTAAAGTGGTTATAGTTATATCGAGGGCTTGGTTGCAATATCCCCGATTGATCTGGTTATTCACTGGTTGCAATACCCCTGGTTGTCGGTTTTCGCGTAAATGTATATTATGACTAATCCCATAGTAATCTTTATTCGAATCATGTAAAAAATGAAACAGAAAAGAACAGAGGGCGTAGGTGCATTCCTCCCCTTTATGCACACATTAAGGGCCTGTCACACCTAGCCGATTTGGCGCGCCGGAGCTATACCGGATCAACACATTCGGCAATTTTCGGGGATCGGTACTAGTTCGTCAGCGCAACGGTATCACCTCGATAAGAACAGTAGTACATCGTCAGGACATCGTCATAACATCGGCGAGAAAATTAGCAATGGCAGGCGACGTTATAAATTGTTGAACATGCTCAATATGTTCTACCGTTGCGCTGCCAGAGCGAGCAACGGAACTACAACGGCAATACTCCGGAATAGCTTCGTTAATGTCGGTAGAGCACCGGTAGCGCCTCGTAATAGATCGGCGGCTCTCCGGTGGCATCAATGTGTACTGTAATAGTACTTATGTGATACCGTAGTCCTGCCGATGTACTAGCGATGTACTACCGCTCTTCGCGATGTGATACAGCACTACATCGGTATTGCTACAGCCAATTGTGATTTTTCAAGTGCTTTCTCGACGGAGCACCGGCGATTTTCTCGCCGTTGTTAATTGTGTGCTTCGGATTTATTCCCGGCGAGGTACATCGGTAGTGTGTGACAGAGCCTTTAGGAATCCGCTGTTGCAGAGTGGTTAGCGTTAGGTCCAACGAGCACCCCAGGTTCGATCCCAGCTCGCGGCGGTCATTGTGGGGATTTTCTTCGACACGTCACGTTTCCTAGTCTAGCCTTGTTTGGTTAACCAAGGACAATGACTTTAGATTTTTTTATTTTTTATTCTTTGTTTTTCTTTACCCTCGCCGTTCAGAATTAACTATTTGGCGAGCAGCATGACTTTAGAAGTGCTATGAAGCCTTGATATAAAAGATATAAATTTGAGCCGTCCCGCGAGAAAACCAACACATTGGCCTCTGCCTAATGTATCGATCCAGATCAGCCAGCGCAGTCCGCGCAGACTGATCCGGGCCGATACATTACGTCTCAGGGGGATAGAGGTATAGAGTAATGATTCCTGAAACAGAAAATCCACAGGCGGCGAAAAGTGTCTATCAGGGTAAGCCTTCACGGCATGCTTAGGCTGATCCGGGTCGATACTTTTCGCAGAGTCTTCAATGTTGGTGTTATCGTTGGATGGCTCTAATGATGAAAACGGCATCAAACTCAAGTAGGACAGACACAAACTATCAAATTAAAAGACATGGGAGTGAAACGTATGGCGATACCATACCAATCTGTAAAAGGTCGGGTCATTTAAGAAACAGCAACATCATCAAGGGTATTTTTTCTAATTGACAAAGCTTCCTTGATATATTTAGCAAGATTGTAGAGTTTCTTTTTGTTTGTTTGAGACATTATTGCTATGCACTTTTGCATTGAGGGCCATGTCACATTTCCTAAATATTTAGATCTAAGTGAACTGTATTTTGTACATACTAAAAGAAAATGAAATTCTGTTTCCACTACATTTTGGTTACATATTTTGCATATTCCGTTTCTGTTTTCATATTATTGAATCTACCATGCTCAATTTCTAAACGATGGGAACTTAAGCGCAAACGACTCATGTGTATTCTCAAGTTGTCATCAATTATAACTTTTAAATCAATTTCTATTTCAAAGCTTTCCTTAAATTTACAAAAATAGTCTAGTTCAGGTAACGAATTTATGTTAGTATTCCATGTTTGTGAGAACTGATCTCGTAGTCTCTGTTTCATATTGTGAAAAGTGTTTGAGTTGGTATTAAGTTATATCTTAATTGACTATATCCTAGGTGATCTATGATAGTCTTAATCCGTGATGTCCAACAATTACTTCTGACGTTGTCGCATAGGTCTTATATATAAAATAACATTTTATTGTTTCTGATAACTTAAGCAAAGAGGTTATTTGAAGCGAAATGTTAGATTTTCTTTTTAGCCACATCCATTTTGTTCAGAGCCACTTTAAGCTCAAATGGCTAATGAAGTCTAATTTACATGGTTGTTTGCTATAAAATTTGACTTCTATAGTATCAATAAGGTTTTCCTTGGAAATTATCTCTTTTCCATGTTTTTAATCCCCGGTGATCCACACAAACACTCTGACCAAATGGCATGACGTTTTGGTATTATAGATAGATAGATAGATATTTTATTATTGACATAAGCTAATACAGCTTCTAGTCATATTACAAATTTAACAATAATTTACATGACATGTCACCTTTCAAATAAACAATAAGCAAAATGTGTATGGAAGAAAGATTGATAATATATAAACAATAAATTATATAAATACTGGTAAGGCTATACTAATCATTTTTCACATTGTTAATGTAATTAATTCTTGTTTCTAAAGCGTATTTAACATATTTGGCCAAATCAAACAAAATTTTAGGACTTTTCCTTTGAAACAGTAAAACCATTTTGTGCATAGATGGACGTATATAGTAAAATTTCCTTAAATATAAATTTCTGATACGGTCATATCTGTTGCAGACAAAAAGGAAATGAAACTCATCTTCTATGTCATTTTCATTACAAATTAAACATAGACGTTGGTTTCTGTCGACTCTATTTACACCATATCTTCCAGTTTCTATTCGCAATGCGTGAGAGGATAGTCGTATTCTTGAAATGTAAATTCTAAGTTGATTTGGCAAAATATTCATATACTGTTCGAGTGAATGTTCATTTTTAATATAAATGTATGTAGATATGTGACTCCAGAACGTTAACAAATATTTCATTTGATTTGATCCAGTGACCTCTTGTGTACACAATCAACCGCCTGTCTGACCTTAATTTACAATTACCAACACAACCGTCCTACCATAGATTCAGTGCTTTGATTTTATTTAAAGATATAGTATTTTCTTTCATTTTAAACTAAGTGTCCCGTATCTCAAGATGGGTATTTAAAGATACCAAATCATATAATGGATAAAAAGATATATGCTTATGAAAATGAGATCTATTTCCATTCTAGCACTTTTACAACTTAGGAGGGAACTATTTTCTGACATGACGTTGCTTTCCTTGATAACAATCACGTGTAGGCTATTCTATCTTTACTCCCCATTGTATTTGTTTTGGAAATATTCACGGACTTTTTTCAACTAACAAAACATTTTGAAATAAGTTTTATTAACAGTCTATGAACATTTTATTTTTATAATACCTTTTTCAATTTTTTATATACTCATCATGGGCAGTTTGTCACTGTCTCATGCTAACACAACGTATTTAACCGGTTGACAGTATGCTGTTACATGGCACATACATGTCAAGCCCAGCGTAGTAACGCATGCGCACTAATATAAGACACGTTGTATGAAAAATACGCGGGTGGGGATTTAAACAGCCAAAAATAGTTCCGGAAGTTTAGAGTGATATACTGTATGATATATCACGCTCAAATCCCTCTTTTCGTATAGAATAAAAATTGTCAATAGTGTTAGAATTCATGAAAAAAAACCACATGTTTGGCTCAGGAAAGGTCAGGTTATTGCATATATTGCCCAGTACATGTATACGCAAAGATTAAGAAATTATTTATGTTCAGGCCTTGAGTGTGTCCATTTTATTATTGCCAAGAACATGTATTCGCAAAGATGAAATTATGTGTGTTTAAGACAAAGAAGTAAGGCTAATATTGCTTAGTACATGTATACGTAAAGATGAATTTTATTTGTGTTTCAAACCTTGGGTTAATGCTAACAATATTACTTGTGTTCGAGACCAAGTGTGGAAAGCAATATTCTGAAAAATTAGTGGGTTCAATCACATTAAATGGTCGTTATACCGACTATTTATTGTCCGCCGGGTTTCTTAACAGACTGAATATCTAGATACAAAAAAACACTCTTTTGTGGGGTACAGTTAATTATTATTTGTTCGATACATACTCTCGTCACTTTGCGTCATTTAGGAGCGTTTAACACCTCTTTGTTAAATTCATTCTCGTCGAGGTACCAGATGTATTTACAGCATGCCATGTATGGAGTCTTGTATCTTGTGATATATTTTCGATTTAATGGACTAGCTAACGCTGCTTTTTCGGTAAGAATGTAACATTGTATAAACCTTACACAGATACACAATCTTAAGCATGAAAGTTCTTCGCTGGTAAGTTTGAACTTAGAATGAAATCCTCGTAACAATCGTCGACCCGCCTCCAGAGCCAGAGTCGGATGGTGCGCCATCACGTCCGCCATTATTATAGCCAACTCGTACACGTAAGTACCGTAAGAAGCGTTAAACTTTAGGCACTGAACACATATTACGTCCTTTTATTACATATAACTTTTTTCTCTCCTTTGCTATTGATTGCAAATACATATGAGCCCCGTCAAACATTTGATCGATTGATCGATTGATCGATTGATTTGGGTTTAACGCAGATTTCAACAATTTTACAATCATATCCCGATGTCATTTTTTCGTCAAATCTATCAAGTCAGATCGGTTGTTTTATGATTATGCCTACTCCATGTCAAGCTTTTATTGCATATTTGAACTTTTTAAAATGTGAGTACTGGAGACAATGTGTAAGCAGCTGCGTATTTTGAGTACAGTCGGCTACGCTCAGGAATGTGTATTGCACATTCCCTTTTCTCATAATGTGTAACCAATATGTTTTACATCTTGCTTGTCATCTATACCCCCATTTCCCAAAGATAAAATGAAATTTAGCCTCTAAAGTGCACACAAGTTGCATTTTATATATGAGCCGACTCGCGGGAAAACCAACATTGTGGACTCTGCGTAAAGTATCGACCCGGTTCAGCCTAAGCATGCCACGCAGGCATAACAGGATATACACTTTTCGTCTCCTGTGGAATTTTCTGTTTCAGGAACCATTACTCTATACATCTATCCCCCTGAGACAGAATGTGTCGGCCGGATCTGTCTGCGCGGACAGCGCAGGCTGATCTGGTCGATACATTACGCAGATGCCATTATGTTGATTTTCTCGCGGGACGGCTCATATTATGTTTACAATTTTTTAAAAATGCACACCGTAACATACCGCAGGTAACACAACACATTGGAACTTAAAATGTCAGATTCATTATCTGAACGATTCTCCTGGAAAACCAACCATAGTGGATTTGCGTCACAGTATGATCTGAATATACACTGTTCGCTTTAATAGTTTCAGAAACTTCCCCAGGAGCCATCAACAAACCGTTTATGTTTCGACAAGATAACTTATGGAGGTGCAAAACTATCTTAATCTTCACTAACATAAGTACACTTAGGCTAGCTTTCCTATTCCAGAGCCCGATGTGTTTGAAATCTGTTTACGTCCGTCTCAGAACTGATATCATGCAATCAATCATGTACATGTAAACAAGATACCCACCATTTTGAAACTTTGCTAACAAAGGTAGCAATCGTGTCTCAAAGTCTAGCAGAATTTCTTTACACATTTCCTGTAAATCTATAGAACAGTATTTCGGCAACATTTCTCTTAGCAACAGAGTGTTCGATAAACCCCATTCTGTTTCTATTTTATATTGGTGATCGGGTACAAATTCCTGAAAAGAAATAGAGAATAATAGGTTGGTGCCGTGGATTGAGAAAGTTCATCTGGCAAGGCGGAGTAATTTATCGGGTGAGCCGAAGGCGAATCCGATAAATTACGGTGCCGAGCCAGATAAACTTTCTCAATCCACGGCACCAACCTATTATTCTATTTATCCTGTCGCATTTATTTTTAATTTTTATAGCAGCTTTAAAAATATGTACTGAATTGCATCCCTTTGATTGTGACGTCATGTTTTATAAATAAACAGCAGCCATTTGTGATTGATGCGCGGAAAGAAATAGTTCTCAAAATATAAACTTGTGTTTGAACCGTTATTACAAAATAACAAAAAACAAATATGTAAAATTAAATATTTATTTATTTAAACAACTGAAATCGCTGTCAATTTATCGACGATATTTGATATTTTTATCGATTAAAGTTGGAATTTACAGCGACGATTGCTAAAAAAAGTAGTCTCGACTAGCAGGTGCCCGCCAGCTTATCACGTGACCAACTGACGTAAAAAATATATAAGGCACCCTGTCATCGGGTCGAAATTGCTAGAAGTGACAGGATAAATACCATAACTGTCGATCGAGAAGTTTTCTGTGCAACCTTTTTTTGATATATGCGACATTAACCCTTTTCCACATTCAAGATTCTGCAGGGGACGACTTTAAAAACATAAGGTAAAAACAAAATGGATTCTGTCTATAAGAGACGGGGAAAAAGTTAAATAAAGCAAGTTCTCCTATTGTCGCAATATCTTTTAAAAATACGTCTGCTGTAGATGTGTCAAAATGCGCCTAAATGAGGGAAAAGGATTAAACCACAATGTTTTGGACTGCGTCATGAGTTGTAACAACATTGGCGAACAATGTTAACCAAGATCAGTCGGCACATATTTGCAGTCTGACCTTATTATACATTGTTAGCTACGTATCTTTTTGGTTTTTACAAAGAACAATCCACATTTGAGCCGAGAAAACCATGGACTCTGCGTAAAGTATCGACACGGATCAGCCTAAGCATCCTGCGCAGGCTTACACAGAGAGACAAATTTCGACTCCTGTGGATTTTTGTTTCAGGAATAATTACCCTATACCTCTATCCCCCCCGAGACGGAATGTGTCGGCCCGGATCAGTCTGCGTGGACTGCCCAGGCTGATCTGGGTCGATACATTACGCAGAGGCCATAATGTTGGTTTTATCGCGGGACGGCTTGTATTACATAATTCGAAGAAAAATAATATTTACCTCCGACTTTTGATAGGCATACTTCATATATATATATTTATCAAATGACAATGCTTGTATTCGATGTAATTTACCCATTACGTATTTCTTTATACGAAAAAAAACCATGAATGGTTTTTTTCGCTTATAGTTAACAGGTGTGAGATTTTTTTTTTTTTTTTTTTTTTTCAATAACCCATGAAGCTTTCTGAAATGAAACTGGCCAAATCCATGGGGGCCGCCATTTTGGGTATGTATAAAATGAGCCGAGAAACACGGATTGAAAAAAAATTATTGTCGTCTTTTTAATATTTTTTTTTTAAATCGATATTTTGGGTATGTATAAAATGACACGAAAAACACGGATTTTTTAAATTATTGTCGTCTTTTTAATATATTTTTTTTTAAATCGATATTTATTAAAGTGCTGTGTTTTGGGGGAATTAACATTAAAAATAAATGGAACTCTGTCAGAAATATGTTTTCCCGTTCGTCAAAAAAACGACAGCATTAGACTTCTACGCCTGAACCTAAATGTTGACTGTATCGTAGCCAAAGAAGGACGTGACGTCATTTCCGTAACACTTTATCTTGGCGTAACGTCAATGGAGCGACGTCGTTTCCCGCAAAAAAGTGGTATCAACATGAAATACCCCAAATTCCTATACATGAGCTATTTATCAAACATTGTGGCAAAAGGATAACTTTCTCATAAGGAGCAATTGTTCTTTTAGCGACAATCTTTCCCTAAATCGTCTGTTGCAAAGGCCTCAGAAACCGTCTCTAATAGGGAAAGGGTTAAGCAGAAATGTGACCCCTTACATCATTTGTTCCAGTCATATTGACTGGTTGAAAAAGGCAGTTGCCAGGTGGCATCAGCAAAGAGCTGATCTTTTTGCTTCTTTACCATAATGCAGGTGATCGATTTAGGATCATCTTGGCCATCATGTTTTAACCTCGTTCATTATAAATGTATTCCTTGATGTTCTGAAAGTCTTTACTTTATTATTTTCTGTTCGTAATAATAGACGACAGCAATACGAATTCCAAATATTTTTTGATAATGCACGAAACATGACATTAACATTATTATTGTCTAGTCAATTACTTATAACTCCTTTTTTATGGCCAAAGTATGCTCTTTAATTTTTGTTTATAATTATCTTGCGTTTTTTTCGTAAATAGGTAGTACCTATAGATATATTATGTTACACGTGTTATGTAACATGACCGAATCACTATTTGTGTATTCATCCGCAAATATTAACAAAATAGCCGAGAACGGGTATCCGGTAATCACAAATGTCACAATAGATGGACGATGGCAAGGGACCATCATCGGTCATAAAAATATGTTTTTGTGTGATTAGTTTACAATCTATTAAAAATTACAGATTGGGACTATTTTCTGACAGCGAAAAACCAATTTTCTTTTTGTGTTTCGTCAGTGGGATAAAAAGAATCTGACATTCGTTGTCATTTCATAAAGTTTTGTATAACACTCGTACATAATAATTGTGGTATTAAGCTCGCCAAAGCCTCGCTTAATAACAAGTTTTTTTTAACTCGTTTAATAAAACTTCATATAAAATGACATCTCATGTCAGATCCTATATGTATGTATTTTGAAAAGAAAAAACTCAAATACAGTATCATTATTCAATTACATGTATCAAAAAATAATAAAACTAAAAAGTTAGCATAATCGGATAATACGATACAAGAGCTTCAACGAAACATGGTTATCAAACTCAAATACCGTTTACCTTATTACACAGGTCTTTGAGTTTTCGTTTGAGAAATTCCGCAAGACCTTGTTACTACAAATGTCTCCCGATAAACTATAATAATAATGACCGTAATGTTTTCATTTGAGATAATTTGGAAAATACCACACAGAACCGTGTTACTATAAATAGTCTCTCTAAATGGATCATATTATATAATAATAATGACTATATAGTGAGGTTATTAAAGCAACACGGTTTTGTGGGATTTCAAAATGTTCTTAAACGAAAACATCGCCGTCATTATTAGTATTGTATACGAACCTCATACAAATCTATTTGTATGAGCCTAACGTGTAGATTTGCTCCAAATAAAATCTCAAATAAGTTTTATGAAACACTTATAATGCTCATCATATTTGCTATCAAAATGACCCAAAGTGAGGTTATCATCTACATCTACCATATCGACTATTTATAATGTCTTTGGTATGACCCGATCGGGTTCTCGAAAAGCATATAAATATTCATAATATTGCAGGTTGGACCACTCAATTATGCACGCACATGCGTTATTTGCATATTAGTTGCTAATCCCCCTACACATAAATCAAACCGAACCCACATTATAAATGTTCGTTAATTTTAATGTTGTGAATTGAAATCGACCTGTTGCCGACGGTACAATAAGATTTAAAAGTGCACCTTTAATGCCGCATCAATTTCACCAACCAATCGTCCAGTATCTTCCATTAAAGGCAACCACTCGTCTATATCCTGTAGCGCCATTCCGTCAATGTAGGTCAAAAGTCGTCCAACCAGCTTTCGTCCTGTTTTGTTTAAAAATTAACCATTATCCTGCTGTAACCCTCTATATACCTATAGGTATTCCTATATACCTACCCCGTAATGTACGACTTAAAGCTTCATTGACGTACGCCGTAATTTGCGACTATAAGCTTCATTTACGTACGCCGCAATGTACGACTTTAAGCTTCATTTACGTACGCCGCAATGTACGACTTTAAGCTTCATTTACGTACGCCGTAATGTACGCATTTAAGCTTCATTTACGTACGCCGCAATGTACGACTTTAAGGATGTACTGAACTGAGGTTTTGAAATTAAACAAAACATCTTTTTTTTTTTACTTTCTTATTAAATCTGCTTATTTTGTTGTCAATTAAAACCTGTTTAGTCCATTATACCTTTTTATAATTCTTCAAAATTTAAAAAAAGTGGATAAAATTTGCTTGAGATAAACGGCCTATTTTTTTCATGAGCCTTCAATTTTTTCGTGAGACGCTTTCCAGTTGCCGTGTTTGATTAAGAAATAAAACTGGGCAAAAAGAACATATTAAAGTCTATGTATATAAATGTTAATCTAGAACTTGTATAGTATCATATTGTTTTGAAAATATTGGAAAACCTTTTTGACATTTGAAGATATGTTTGAAAAATTAATAAATATATATTCATATTTTAACATTTTTTAGCCATTCAAAGAAGAAAAACTGAACATATTTCCCAATGACAAATACTTTTCTTATTAAATTCTGATAACTGATAGTAATTGAAATAACTTAGAGAAGTTTCAGAAAAGGTTAAGTATTACAAATATGTTTTTTCCTTATTTCAAAGTTTTGAAATTGTCTATTCTTAAATCTGACAAATATGGATTTTCATTAGTGTCAAATAGTGTCTATTTTTTAGCTTTAACTACGATGTATCGCATGAACTTCCAAAGATATGGATAAAATACCTTCAGAATGAGATTAAAACCACAAGAAGATAAACAATTAGCATATCATCTTTCAAATATCGGCAATTTGCGTGAAAACTTTTTTTTTCATGGGCTGAAATAGCAAAAAAATAGCTTATCATAAAGCTTTTATAAATTGATCTAGCAAAAAAAAAAAGCCCACTACCATACTTTTTTTCTTTTTTTTTTAATTTAACATATATCCAACTTTCAAAAAACCAATATTACAACAAAAGTTAAATATTATGAAAAATCCATTTTTCAGTTCAGTACATCCTTAAGCTTCATTTACGTACGCCGTAATGTACGACCTTAAGCTTTATTTACGTACGCCGCAATGTACGACTATAAGCTTCATTTAAGTACGCCGCAATGTACGACTATAAGCTTTATTTACGTACGCCGCAATGTACGACTTTAAGCTTCTTTTACGTACGCCGTAATGTACGACTATAAGCTTCATTTTCGTACGCCGTAATGTACGACTTTAAGCTTCATTTACGTACGCCGTAATGTACGAATTTAAGCTTCATTATACGTACGCTGTAATGTACGACTTTAAGTTTCATTTACGTACGCCGCAATGTACGACTTTAAGTTTCATTTACGTACGCCACAATGTACGACTTTAAGCTTCATTTACGTACGCCGCAATGTACGACTTTAAAATACATTTACGTACGCCGTGATAAACGATTCCATGATCGTAGTTCAGTTACATTTTTGAAATTTCCTTTGTTTAGAAAAAATCTTAAATATTTCAAAAGAAAAGATTCAAAGTAAACCGCATATTAGCGTATCTGTCCAGAGGAACAAATATTACGCTTCACTATGTATATACATGTTCGCACATTGTTCTCTAATTCGTCAATACTATTCAACCTGTTTTTCACATTCCCGTTTTATTATAATAAATTGGAATATATATTTTATGGTAATATTTGATATACAACTGCTCTTTATCTTAACATATGTTCTACTAGAGTCTCTCATTAATCCGGTCTTCCGGTATTGTTCAGATCATTTGACACGTCAGGGCTGAAACGGGGTAGATCAACATTTCGAGTTTGTAGTAAAGGGTCAACGTACACAGTCGTTCGTAATACAGCACACGCGTGTTAAGAAACTACCGGAAATGCACAATAGGCTCCGTAAAATCCACAAACACATTATTCATAGATCCGAATATAGCTCCGACCTGAAGTATCTTATAATCAGAACAATATAGACATGGTTACATATAATGACATTCATAACCTCGTGTCAGAAACGTCAATGTCACTTATAACCCAGTCCAAAATACGCCAGGACAGTGGCCCTTCCATACCAACATACTAACATACCAGTCTCGTCCAGCGATTTGGGGTCATATAGTCTCTCCGTTAAGGGATATAATACATTGGCGTTTGACTAGTGGGCTACACCTCTAGGAGTTTTGTCAGAAGATGTATTGATGTCTATATAAAATATAGAACGAAAGTAAAGACTTAGGTGAGACTGTGTGGGTCCACAGATTAACCCGAATCTTCTCTGTACCCAGAGGAAACGTTTTAACCCTTTCCCTCATAAAGATGCTTTCTGACGCCTCTGTAGAAGACGCCTTTTTGAAAACATGGCGACAAAAGAAGAAATTGCTCAAAACGAGCAATTTCTCCTTTTGTCACCATGTTTTCAACTCTATTCAATTATTGTATTTTCATTTGAAGGGAGTTTCCAATTTATTTCGGGTATGTTTTCAAAGTCGTCTGCTGCATATTAGTTGTATGTGGGAAAGGGTTAATTAGGATCCCCAAATAGCCAGACACAGCTCAAATAAATGCATACATCATCAGGCGGCATAATAAACCCCATGAACTTGTCAAATACGTAGTCATGTACCAATCGTTATACTGCGGAGTAGCACGTCTGGCATGAACCAACAATGACACGATGCAGTCAGTGCAGACGTGGCTGATTACCTGGCATACTTATTTATTGGGGTTTTACGCCGCTTTCAACATTATTTCAGTTATATCACGGCGACAGTTCACTTATTCACTTATTTGGGTAAACAAACCAGTACTAGGCTAGAAAATGTGCCTTGCCCAATGGCACTCCACCATGACCATTGTGCCGCGACTGGGGATCGAACCCGGAACACCCGGTTTTGAAATCCCCAACGCTAACCACTCGACCACAGCGGATTCCACACCTGGCGTACTGCAGTAAATTCGTAAATATACAATTGATTTTCGTATTAACGCGTAATTGGACCAGGAATCATTACAAACATGATAAAGCGAACTTTTCACGGACAACTTGCTTATTTTTGCCAATATTTTCGCAGCAAATTAGTCATCCGTATAAAACGAATTCAAATTAATAAAAGACTTTCTTATGATATGGGTACTCATTAGAATCCTTTTGATGCGAGCATTACAATGAGAATACAGAACATATGATTCGTTCCACGAGAAAACCAACACTGTGGACTCCCTGCGTAAAGTATCGACCCGGATCAGCCGAAGCATGCCACGCAGGCTTACCCGGACAGACATTGTTCGCTTCCCTGGGATTTTCATATGTTTTTGTCACTACATATTAAAAGAATACGACCTATATGCAAAACGTTAATCTTCGCCTTACCTTGACCCGAGGTCCACGTAAAGTAGTGACTGTCAGTGACGGTGCATATTACACTCGGTACACGTAGACCCTTGTCTGTCAAATGCCGCATCATTGTCGTCTGCAAAGCTATGTTATAAGATATAACGAATATATAGCCCAACCTGTGTTTAAAGACCACCCACGGGAAAGAGAACCGTATGGTCTTTATCCCAGGTGGTCTTTAATTACATGGTCATTTATGCAGAAACTGAGTAATTGGGAAAGTTAAAGTGTGGTCTTTAATACAGGTTTGACTGTACCTACATATGAACCCGTCAATGGGAAAAAAGAACAAGTTGGCATTTATGAACAGTGTAAAGACGGGTCTAAACGGTTCCTTTACAACCCACATACGTTTCTTTCAATGTTTTGTCAACGTGTCTAGACTCTGATAAGATTGATCAGACGTTCACGCTGGTCTGGACCTACACTTTTGAGAAATGCAAAGTTGTACGTTTTCGCATTGACAGTACTTTTTGTCTGATTTCGGAGAAAACAGCTCTGCTGATTGGTTGGCTGGAGTTTACGTCGACATACAGACGCTTGCTGACGCCTCTAAAGTAGACGACATTTGAAAACATCGCAGCAAAAAGATGAATTTCTCATTATATTTGTTTTAATAAGAATAGTGACTGGCGGCCTCAAAACAGTACAAACAAAACATGCAATACACTCCTGTCGACAACAAATCAGTACTAACGATAAGTGTTAGACAATAATAATACTAGCGACAACAAATCAATACTAACGATAAGTGTTAGACAAGACTCATACTGGGGACAACAAATCAGTACTAACGATAAGTGTTAGACAATAATAATACTGGCGACAACAAATCAATACTAACGATAAGTGTTAGACAAGACTCATACTGGGGACAACAAATCAGTACTAACGATAAGTGTTAGACAAGACTAATACTGGCGACAACATATCAGTACTAACGATACGTGTAAGACAATCCTGGCGATAACAAATACGTACTGACGATAAGTGTTATACAATCCCGACGACAACAACTCAGTACTAACGATATGTGTTAGACAATACTGGCGACAACAAAACAGTACCAACAAAACATGCAAGCCACTCCTGTCGACAACAGATCAGTACTAACGATACATGTACTACAATCCTGGCGACAACAACTCAGTACTAACGATATGTGTAGGACAATACGGGCGACAGCAAATCCGTACTAAAGATACGTGTAAGATAATACTGGCGACAACAGATAAGTACTAACGATATGTGTAGGACAATACGGGAGACAACAAATCAGTACTAACGATACGTGTAAGACAATACGGGCGACAGCAGATCCGTACTAAAGATACGTGTAAGATAATACTGGCGACAACATATAAGTACTAACGATATGTGTAGGACAATACGGGAGACAACAAATCAGTACTAACGATATGTGTAGGACAATACGGGCGACAGCAAATCCGTACTAAAGATACGTGTAAGACAATACGGGCGACAGCAGATCAGTACTAACGATACGTGTAAGATAATACTGGCGGCAGCAAATCAGTACTCAAAATACGTGTAAGATAATACTGGCGGCAACAGATCAGTACTAAAGATACGTGTAAGATAATACTGGCGACAACAAATCAGTACTAAAGATACGTGTAAGATAATCCTGGCGACAACAGATCAGTACTAACGATATTTGTAGGACAATACGGGCGACAACAAATCAGTACTAAAGATACGTGTAAGATATTACTGGCGGCAACAAATCAGTATTAAAGATACGTGTAAGATAATACTGGCGACAATAAATCAGTACTAAAGATACGTGTAAGACAATACTGGCGACAACAGATCAGTACTTAAGATACGTGTAAGACAATACTAGCGACAACAAATCAGTACTAAAGATACGTGTAAGTCAATATGGGCGACAACATATCAGTACTAAAGATACGTGTAAGACTATACTGGCGACAACAGATAAGTACTAAAGATATATGTAGGACAATACTGGCGACAACAAATCAGTACTAAAGATACGTGTAAAACTATACTGGCGACAACAGATCAGTACTAAAGATACGTGTAAGACTATACTGGAGACAACACATCAGTACTAAAGATACGTGTAAGACAATACGGGCGACAACAGATCAGTACTAAATATACGTGTAAGACAATACGGGTGGCAGCAAATAAGTACTAAAGATACGTGTAAGACTATATTGGCGACAACAGATCAGTACTAAAGATACGTGTAAGACTATACTGGCGACAACAAATCAGTACTAAAGATACGTGTAAGACAATACGGGCGACAACAGATCAGTACTAAAGATACGTGTAAGACTATACTGGCGACAACAGATCAGTACTAACGATACGAGTAAGACAATACTAGCGAAATCAAATTAGTACTTACGATAAGTGTAAGATAATACTGGCGACATCAAATTAGTACTTACGATACGTGTAAGACAATACTGGCGACATCAAATTAGTACTTACGATTCGTGTAAGACAATACTGGCGACAACAAATCAGTTCTAACGATATGTGTAAGACAATCCTGGCAAATCAGTATTAACGAAACGTGGAAGATAATACTGGCGACATTAACTCAGTACTAACGATACGAGTAAGACAATACTGGCGATATCAAATTAGTACTTACGATACGCGTAAACCAATACTGGTGACATCAAATTAGTACTTACGATACGAGTAAGACAATACTGGTGACATCAAATTAGTACTTACGATACGAGTAAGACAATACTGGCGACACCAACTTAGTACGTACGATACGTGTAAGACAATACTAGAGACATCAAATTAGTACTTACGGTACGTGTAAGACAATACTGGCGACATGAAAGTAGTACTAACGATACGAGTAGGACAATACTGGCGACATCAAATCAGTACTAAAGATACGTGTAAGACAATACTGGCAAATCTGTACTGACGACATGTGTAAGACAATACTGGCGACATCAAATCAGTACTTACGATACGTGTAAGAAAATACTGATGACATCAAATAAGTACTAACTTTGAGAAAATCGAATAAGAAGGAAATTAATTTCCCCCTGTTTGAAAGCAATGAACGCTAGGTGGCGTTGTTTTAAAGTGAATTGCACGAGGAAAGTTCTCGTGATCAGTCTTTCAGGTTTGGACAGTCGGACTGTGGTGACGTGTAACGAGTTATATTTTTTCACGATAGTTAAATTGGTGCGTATAACCAGAGGTTTTCGGAATGGCCTCCGGTGATGATAGGGGTTCCTTAAACAGTACTGGACATGAAAGTGAGAGCGCCAACCCCTTTAAGTCTCAATTAAGTGCAATTCTGTGCGAGCTGAGTAGTTTAAAAAACGAGGTACAGGGAAGAAATAGTAGCGTGGCGGCAGAAGTTAAGAAGTTGCAGTCAGAGCGAGACATCATATAAAAGATGAGTATAATTATAAATATTTCACCCATAATTTTTATGAGTACGAGAATGGTAAAAAACATATGATTGCTAAGGGAAGACTTAAAAAACATTTATCTTTTTGGAGTGAAATTGGAACAAATGATTTCATATTAGATGTTATCGAAAATGGATACAAAATTCCATTACATTCGTTACCACCAAAGGGAAACTGGTGACCATGTTTGTAGACGATGGACTTGCTGGTGCTCACTCATATATAGATACCATGTTGTTAGGTTCATCTATTAAGGCAGATTTATTAAAATCGGGTTTTATACCAAATGCTATTAAGAGTATATGGGTACCCACCCAACAATGTGAATTTCTAGGATGCGATCTTGATACTGTAGAAGGAACTATTTCCATTCCAAATCGCAGAGTTTTAAAAGCAGTTGACAATACATCAGAATTGATTTGTTCTGCTAAAAAGAAGGCTCGTGTCTCTGTTAGGAAAGTTGCCAGCGTAGTAGGTCAGTTAATTTCTATGTCAGTGGTTATCGAACATATCTCTCAAATCATGACGAGATATTTGAGTACAAATATATTGATGGCACGTCATTGGGATTCGTTTATATTCCTTAGTGATGAAAGTTCACAACAGTATATATTGTTTTGGAAAGATAATTTGAGATTGATTAATAAAAAGGATATTGTACAGTCACATACATGTACTAAAATAGTGTATTCAGATGCAAGTCAAGTTGGTTATGGTGGTTACGAAGTCAATAGTGTAAATGGTATTTCTCATGGTGTATGGTCCGAGACAGAAAGTGTAAAATCCTCCACTTGGAGAGAGTTAGTAGCGGTATATAGAGTCTTGTTGTCTCTTAGAAATATACTCAAAAATCAAAAGGTGAAATGGTTTACAGACAACCAAAGGGTGAAATCCATTACAGTAAAAGGTTCAATGAAAAGAGAATTACAAGATATTGCGTATTACATTTTTCAGTTCTGTATGGCAAATTCAATAAGTCTTGAAATGGAGTGGATTCCGAGATCCGAGAACGATAAAGCAGATTACCTGTCTAAACTAACAGATTCAGACGATTGGGGAATTTCCTATGATATTTTACAAATTATAGAAAATAAGTGCGGGAAATTAGAAGTTGATTGGTTCGCATCTTATTACAATGCAAAATTGCCGAAGTTCTATTCAAGGGTTTGGAACCCGTCTTGCAGTGGTATAGATGCTTTTTCAGAATATTGGGGTGACCAATTCGGGTTATTTGTTCCCCCTATTAGTGTAATACAGAGTTATTCATAAAATGTCTATAGATCAAGCTAAAGGTGTTTTAGTTATACCTTACTGGAAATCACCACTTTTTTGGCCGTTTATTTGTCAGAATGGTTCATTTGTGAAAGAAATTACTCACTGGTTTGATTTGCCAACTGAAAAGCATAATTACATAAGGTGTAAAAATGGCAAAGGAATGTTTGGCAACACGGATTTGAATTTCAGAATGCTGGCGATCATGATTAGTTATAAGCAAGGGAAATAATAAAGAGTTGCCCCCCTTATACAAAGAAGCAAAAAAGAATTACGCTATTACAGCAGTACTGTTAAAGATGAGGCGGTATCGCCGAAAGATTGACTTTCCATGTAGTTAAAGTCAGGCGGAATCGCCTCAGAATTGATTGCTCAAGTAGCTAAGTCACGCGGGATTGCAGCAATACTGATTTACCATGTAATAAAGTCAGGTGTAATCGCATCAGTATGGATTTTGCATGTAGAGTCCTATCGGAATCGATAAAAATAGCTAAGGAATTGCCCTCCTTATATTAAGAGAAAAAAGAAAGAAAGTAGTAAAAAAGAATGACGTTATTACAGCAGTATTGCTAAAGATTAGGCGGTATCGCCGAAATATTGACTTTCCATGTAGTAAAGTCAGGTGCAATCGCATCAGTATGGATTTCCAATGTAGAGGCTTATTTGAATCGGTAAGAATAGCTAAGGAATTGCCCTCCTTATATTAAGAGAAAAAAGAAAGAAAGTAGTAAAAACGAATGACGTTATTACAGCAGTATTGCTAAAGATTAGGCGGTATCGCCGAAATATTGACTTTCCATGTAGAAAAGTCAGGTGCAATCGCATCAGTATGGATTTGCAATGTAGAGGCTTATTTGAATCGGTAAAAATAGCTAAGGAATTGCCCTCCTTATATTAAGAGAAAAAAGAAAGAAAAAGTAGTAAAAAAGAATGACGTTGTTACAGCAGTATTGCTAAAGATTAGGCGGCGAAGTATTGACTTCTCATGTAGTAAAATCAGGTGCAATCGCATCAGTATGGATTTCCTATGTAGAAGCTTATTGGAATCGGTAAAAATAGCTAAGGAATTGCTCTCCTTATATTAAGATAAAAAAGAAAGTAGTAAAAAAGAATGACGTTATTACAGCAGTATTGCTAAAGATTAGGCGGTATCGCCGAAATATTGACTTTACATGTAGAAAGTCAGGTGCAATCGCATCAGTATGGATTTCCCATGTAGAGGCTTATTGGAATCGGTAAGAATAGCTGAGGAATTGCCCTCCTTATATTAAGATAAAAGAGAAAGGAAAAAGTACTAAAAAAGAATGACGTTATTACAGCAGTATTGCTAAAGATTAGGCGGTATCGCCGAAATACTGACTTTCCATGTAGTAAAGTCAGGCGGAATCGCATTAAAAATTCCTAAAGTAGCTAAGTCACGCGAAATTGCAGAAATACTGACTTCATGTAGTAAAGTCAGGTGAAATCGCATCAATATGTATTTCTCATGTAGAGTCAGGCGAAATTACATAAATATTGACTTTCCATGTAGTAAAGTCGGGTGAAATCGCAGTAATATTGATTTCTCATGTAGTAAAGTCAGGCGGAATCGCCATGTTTAGTATATTTAGGCGAACTCGCCATGATTATAATACTTAGGCGGAATCACCATGTTCAGAATACTCAGGTGGAACAGTCAGTTCTAGAATACTAATGCAGAATTACATGCTTATAATTACTAGGCTGAAATATATATATGGTAGAGTGCAATGTATGGCAGCGTTTTACATTTGCTAATGTTTGTCAGTGTTTTACATTGTTTCATGTATATGAAGTAGCAGCTTGCTATATTACGTATTTCTTATGTAAATTTGTTTTTTCAGATTCACGCAGAAAATATTAATGATTTACCGGAAGTTCTAGCGGAGAAGGCGTATCTACTCCCGGATCTACTTAGACAATCAAGGGCATGCAGTACGGAAAAGAAGTACAACGGTGCTTTTATGCGTTTTCATAAATGGGCCTTGTGTAATGGGCTTGGGAGTAGGGACGCTTTGCCCGCTAAAATTCCTACAGTCGCAATTTATTTAGCTTCTGTGATTCAAACTGCTAATACCCCTAGTCCAGTGATTGCTGCATTTTATGCTATTAAGTGGTACCATGATTTGTTCGGTTTAGATTTGCCTACAAATTCAAAATTAGTAG
The DNA here is from genome assembly GCA_031761405.1 of Serripes groenlandicus. Lineage (NCBI taxonomy): Eukaryota > Metazoa > Mollusca > Bivalvia > Cardiida > Cardiidae > Serripes > Serripes groenlandicus. The sequence goes on from JASEVX010000010.1 coordinate 32,065,466, forward strand.
GTAATGTTTTAGAGTAAGCTAAAAGGATTTTATCCAAACCCGCTGCTAGGAAAGAACCTTTAGATATTGGTATTGTAACCAGCGTATATGACAGATTGAATGTCGACACACACATTAAAAGTCAGCGCATTATTTGTGCTTTTTTGGTAGCTTTTGCTGGGTTTTTAAGAAGTTCAGAACTTCTAAATATTCGTATTTCTGATATTGTTTTCAATATTTCTTATATGGCTATATTCATAGAAAGCAGTAAGGCGGATCAATATCGTGATGGTGCTTGGGTAATGATAGCTAAAACCGGATCAAAGTACTGCCCAGTTGAAAATGTTAGAAAATTGATAACCTGGGGAAAATTGACAGGAGATGATTACTTGTTTTGCAATATATGTTCAACGAAAGAAGGATACAGAGTGAGAAAATCGAACAAAAAGTTATCGTATACAAATCTGAGGGAGCTATTCCTAGAGGCTTTGAAGCCGCATGTAATGGACGTTAAGAAATACTGTATTCAATCCTTGCGCTCAGGAGGGGCTACTATTGCTGCGAATAACGGAGTAAAAGACAGATTACTCAAAAGACATGGACGTTGGTCAAGTGAAAGTGCAAAAGATTGCTATATTAAAGATAGTGCACATGAACGATTGTCGGTGTCATTAAATTCAGGACTGTAAACAAATAACATTCAAATGCTGTTTGGATACAGTGGGAAATAAAGTTCGATTTGAAAAATTAGTTCATATCTAATAGGCTAAAATGTTCATCTTATTTCCCATGTATGACAGGTCTATCATAATTCCTTACATATACTGTTGCCCGTTCTTTTCATTCAGTCGACCGTCCAAATGCTTGTCGCAATTATAGAAAATGTTTTTTCAATATAAAGTGTTATTTGTTTCATTTGTCATTAGTCAATTAATGGCAAAAATAAGTCCGTGAATGGAAAGGTACATGAGGAAATGTAATTTCCTGCGTTTGAGAAAATCGAATAAGAAGGAAATTAATTTCCCCCTGTTTGAAAGCAATGAACGCTAGGTGGCGTTGTTTTAAAGTGAATTGCACGAGGAAAGTTCTCGTGATCAGTCTTTCAGGTTTGGACAGTCGGACTGTGGTGACGTGTAACGAGTTATATTTTTTCACGATAGTTTAAAAAATCAAAATTACAAAGAGTAGTTCGGAGAATTAGTTCTGTTAATGTTTTTGATACATTCAAAGATTGTTTTCTTTGAATTATGCTGTTTCCATTTCTTATGGATGTATTATTACAATATGATTGCTAGATGCGAATGAGGCCCAACATTTCTTGGTTCGACATTGACAAATGGGCACAGGTTTCCAGAGTTTTTGGCTATAAAAAGTTTTATCTCTGGTTGTTCCTGGGCGAGTTGAACTATCTGCATATATACATATTTAATCCATTGGTCATGTTAGTTATGCTGATTTATTGAATTATATAATTCACAGTAAGTGCATGTAGAAAAATGATGAATGCACACGGGTTTTTGTGTGGGTGTTATATGGCAAACATGTAATTGCCACATGTATAACTATCCAAATATGTTGTAAATTAAGAATGTGTTGTACTGTACATATGTATTCGACTGAGTCGACCGTCCAAATGCTTGTCGCAATTATAGAAAATGTTTTTTCAATATAAAGTGTTATTTGTTTCATTTGTCATTAGTCAATTAATGGCAAAAATAAGTCCGTGAATGGAAAGGTACATGAGGAAATCAATAACTACGATACATGTCAGTCAATCCTTGTGGTATCATAGTAGTATCAATTACATATGTATCAACGGCGGCCATTTAACATGACTATGTGTTTCCTTTCTTTTTAGAACCTGTGCTCATCACAACATTCTTCAAAGACAATCGAAGGAAAATTTAGCGCATTGCTGGGAGACCAATTGCGCTAGTAACAATGACTTTTGACAATCATCGGAAAAAAACCCATCAAATGCCAAGCTGATGTTCGAGGTCATGATCCCTGGATATTCAAGCAAGCTACATGGTCTTGCTTCGGTCATGGTCCGACGAAACTATCAATAGGCTGTTGAAAGTGTCGTTTTACCAATCAATCAAGCAAGCAATCAATCAATCAATTAGTTAACATTCGGACCTGTGCTCCAAGATAGGATTTGTTCGATTTGCATTGATTATTTAGTGTTTTACGCCGCTTTCAACATTTTTTCAGTTATATCACGACGTTTCCTTGGTAAGTTACCAGTAATATTGACCCATTTATCCTGACACCAGCCACTCAGTAGCAATGCTTACCGACAACTCTGACCGCCAAAAGGATAGCATCAATTACTACCATTTTTGAAGTCATTGGTATGAGCCCGCCGTCCGCCTGGGATCAAACCCGCGACCTCCCGAACCCGAGACAGACGCTTGACCACAACACTACCGAGGTGGTCTCGCTCTTGCAAACGAAGGGACCAACAAGATGACTTATAGAATACTTTTTCATGGCCGATAGCAGCCCTAATATCAAATAAAATAGTATATATAAAGGTAATTCGTAAATTGCAGAAAGAGCACATTATACATGTTCTTTAAAGGTTTACAACTACTCACCAACCCATTCCGCAGTCATCGTCTTTGTCAGGAGAGACAACTTCAAAACAACACTGTGTTCGCCGTTAGAGTGCTGTACCTTTGTAAACAGCCTCGCGTTCAGATCTTCATACCCGTCGAGATACTCAATGTTATCAACCTCGATTTTATAAAATCTCTTCACAATTTCTTCTATTTCGGTTGGTGTGCACAGGATTTCCATGCTTTGTCCTATAATTAGAAGACATTCTTTATGAAACTTTTCAAGACGTATGTTGTTACGATCAGTTGCATGCATGTACAGTTTGATCTTGGGCCATAACATTTCTTCATATGCTTCGATGATAGTTTGACGATTAGATTAGGAGCAGGAAAGTTCGCGATCAAAATGCATGCTGAATTGGATCGTTGATGGTATCAAAGAAACGAAAGTATCTCGTGAATTTAACAATAATAATAAGCAGAAAGCAGAATTTCCTTTGTTATGACGTTATCAATTTCCGTTATTTGATTAAAATAATTATAAGCATATGCCTGAAGTTATTTTGTTCATCCTCACACCAGCCAGTCAGTCGTAATGCAATCCATCCAACCCTGACCGCAAAGGAGGGCAACCATTACTACCAGTTGTTCAGTCTTTGGTATGACCCGGCTGGGGATCGAACCTTCGACCTTCCGCATCCGAGGCGGACGCTGGACCACTACACCACCGACACGGTCCTTTCAAAACAGTATCACATGCTAGCGTTTCCCAGGTTAATAACTAGTACAATCGGTGATATTACTCCCAAGATCTTAAAAATCAGACCAAAATAATTTGCGATGCGTATATTGGATCTGACGGCAACGCATAAAAAGTCGACTTGACTTCATACATTTTAAAATTCCTGGACTCGTTTAAAGGTCCAGTGAAAAATTAACGATACAACCAGCACTATTAAAAGTGATACTATACAATCGCAACACTTGGACATCGCCATTTCTCGATCGCGTTCATTTATACGGGTTGTTTCCCCTGTTGATACCAAACGCTTTTGAATGCGATAATTTGATTGGCAGACGCGAATGTCAATCTGAGACTAGTGATCAGATATACATGATAATTTGCTACTGCAGCGAACCATGTGTCTGGTTTTAACAAGCAATTTTAAAATGGTAGTAGTATAGCGCTCGGGTTTTGGGGATTGTATTCCCATTGGTGCGCTGGTGCCCTGTCTCCATGTCATTTATAAATGATCCGCGTCTACCGATGTTTGGTTCTCATCGCATCCGCAGAGTCTTACGTGAGCCTTCATCCTCCGTATACAGTTAACTTAGACATAGATGCATTATTTGACAAAACACTGAAACACTGTATTCCTTCTAGTTGTATGCCAATGTGTATTTAACCCATTCTCACCTACAACACAGTTGCAGCAGACGACTTTGAAAACACATAGACAACAATTGGGAAAATCTCTCGAAATGAAGGTATAAATCATCGAATAGACTTGAGAACATTGTGGCAAATGGAGAAATTGCTCAGTATGAGCAATTTCTCCTTTTGCCACAATGTTTTCAATAGTCGTCTGCTGCAGATACGTCGAAATGCGTCTGCAGGTGTGGAAGGGTTAAATAGTGTCGAAGCAAAATGTCATAAAGAACCCCAAATCGATAGACGCGGTCGAAATGTATATAAGTAAGTAAGTAAATATGTTATTATAGTGACATGTGTATGTACATCAACAAAACAATGGTACAAAAAGTAATAAAAAACACTCGGCCCCTGGGCCTATAAGTCACTTTCAAAAGAAAAATAATTGAGAAAAAAAAAACAAAAACAAAAAACCTTATGTGTTGATATATAAATAAAATATACACAAAATCCTTATTTGACCCTCAAACCCTATGTTGTGGGTACTCAAAAGAATCGAGTGAGACGATTCTTTTGAGTACCCACAACATAGGGTTTAGTGGAGTCATAAGAGAGATATGTATGGGAAAAGACCAGTTCACACCTCCTTATATAGTCCTCTTGCAGTGTTCCCAGATGCATCAAGACATCAACTCACTAGACGCGGCTCACATATATACACTATCATTGTAAAACGAAGATACAACAAGGTGCACAATTTATTCATATTTAAGTGTGTGCAAATACACATACATGTCATTGCATTTTAAATCAGAAAAAAAAATGTACTTAAAATTCTACTTACCCAACGCTTTCATAAATGTGATCTTTATGTTTTATAAACACATCCTGTTTGGGTATTCGTCTGTCATGCATTACTTTAATGATCTGTGGTTACACTTGAATATTAGCCGGTCTATAAGAAAAGTGGGTATAGTTACACACATTTTTTTACATTTCATATAGTCCAACCTGCCTGGTTTCGTTTGATTATTTGAGGGTCTCGTATGATGAATATTTGCGTCGTTATGGTCGTCATTTTCTTAATATTTACGCTCGACGATCAAACAATATCGCTGTTTACAGGAATGTTATTTTTTTACTTTATTACATAATGGGCATTGGGTTATTTTAAACCTATGTTTAAATTGGTTTCAGAACTTTAAAACCCTTTCATGGTGAAGTTCAACGGTAAAGTCGGAATCCGCCGTTGTCGAGTGGTAAGCGTCGGGGATTTGAAACCGGGTGTCACGGGTTCGATCCCCAATCGCGGCACGACGGTCATGGTGGAGTGCCCCTGGGGACAAGGCACATTTTCTAGCCTAGTACTGGTTTGTTTACCCAGGGATCATGAATAAGTGAAATGTCGCCATGATATAACTGAAATAATATTGAAAGCGGCGTAAAACCCCAATAAAACAAAAGTAGAGCGTTTTAGATAATGTGAGGAGCCCCGGTAACTCAGTCGGTATCGACGCGGGCTCTCAATCCAGGGGTTGTGAGTTCGAACCCCAGCTCGGCAAACATTCTTTCCGATGTTTGACAAAAGGTAACTGTGACAAGCGTTATTCGTCTTCCACTAATGGGCTTACAGTCTATGTAGAAATACAGCCAGTAGCTTGGAAATACTGGAGTGCTATTGTGCGCTAGCCAGGAAACTGGCCGCCGTTATATGACTGTATAATTGTTGAGAACGGTGTTAAACCCCAATAAATCAATTTGAATAATGTGTCGGAGTCAATTAAAAAACTCTCCACTCTATGGTATTTACGGTTAAAACACTCCACTCTATGGAATTTACGGTTAAAACACTCCACTATATGGTATTTACGGTTAAACACTCCACTCTATAGTATTTACGGTTAAAACACTCCACTCTATGGTATTTACGGTTAAAACACTCCACTCTATGGTATTTACGATTAAAACACTCCACTATATGGTATTTACGGTTAAAACACTCCACTCTATGGTATTTACGGTTAAAACACTCCACTCTATGGTTTTTACGGTTAAAACACTCCACTATATGGTATTTACGGTTAAAACACTCCACTATATGGTATTTACGGTTAAAACACTCCACTTTATGGTATTTACGGTTAAAACACTCCACTATATGGTATTTACGGTTAAAACACTCCACTATATGGTATTTACGGTTAAAACACTCCACTCTATGGTATTTACGGTTAAAACACTCCACGCTATGGCATTTACGGTTAAAACACTCCACTCTATGATAGTTACGGTTAAAACACTCCACTATATGTTATTTACGGTTAAAACACTCCACTCTATGGTATTTACGGTTAAAACACTCCACTCTATGGTATTTTACGGTTAAAACACTCCACTATATGGTATTTAGTCAGAGTCAAGTTATAACACTCCACTCTATGGTATTTACGGTTGTTTAGATTATACTACCAAAGCATCGGTGTCAATTTGTAGCCGAAACAGTATCTGTGTCTGCGTTCTGTACTTGTTGAAATACGACATTTAGTTAAAAAAAATACACACACACACACCGTTGCAGACGAAGCAGTCACAGTCACTAAAAACCTAGGTGGTAGATGATCTTGTATTTCTCGTATTTATATGGTATGATCATATCTGCTACATTCGGCTTTAAAAACAACCGTGCAACACAGACGGAGCAGTTCCTGTTAGTTAGTCAAAGTTACAAAACCTAGGTTGATCTTAGTTTCCCGTTATGTATACGGTATGATCTGATCTGCTACATTCTGCTTTAAGTGTTGTATCATATAAAGAGTACTGCGTTCGTCGACGGGATTAGACATGACAACTTGAATAATGTAATGTTCAAGTGTATTTTTGTCAAACGATGTATTAAACAAAATTTCTTGAGTTATGCGATACTACAGATGACATTCGGAGGTTTTTAATTAATGTCGAATTCGATCATACTACATACTTAAGCAGGCACTCTTAACCATGCTTTCAAATGCTCTCTTGATGAATGTAAAACGACATGGACAATGACTTGGCGCAGGTCGATCATTTGTGGTTTGTTTACTTCGGGCGCAATCAATGAAGTGGTTTTTGAGCTACTTTGGGTAATGTGGCCTTGGTGATATCAGGATGCATTTACTAATTTGTGACATGGTATTGGTTGATAAGTGGTGAATTCGAACGTTCGTTAGTCGAACATTTCCCTTTGTGTTAATTGGTGGCTGCATTGTCTACGATGAGAATGACGTTTCAATCTGCGAGTCTCATCTGTGAGTTGATTTCAACATTATTTCAGTTATATCACGACGACTGCTCACTTATTCATGATCCCTGGATAAACAAACCAGTACTAGGCTATGAAATATGCCTGGCCCAAGGACACTCTATCATGACTATGTATGTCGAAGGTCTTCAGTCAATGGATGAAGATGTTAGAAGTCATCTACGCTTTCTTGCTGTATCGGTTAAGTTACGTACGTCTGTGGATTGTAGGTACTCTCGAATCAACGTGGTCTGTGGACTTGCCTTCAGGTTGTTGTCACCGATGGCTTTAGCTCTTTAAGCCACTGTTATTCTTTCTTCCGAACTGTTCACGCCTTTGTTCTGGTGGTAACTGGTGTTTTGTTGGTATCTAGGCGAAATAACAGGCCTGTTTCGACAAGGTTATAGATGTCCAACGATTCGTAGTCTGCAATAATCCTGTGAGGATTATATCAACCTTCTCCAAGGAATGTCATGTGAGCGCTGTCTGACTCGCCATGGTAGATCTTTCGTAAAATATCACGTCTGTTCTTGAATCGCTGCAGCTAGCCTCGAGAGTAACCAGAGGTCGGTGTCGTTTAATTGCTGGCATCTCATCGTTAATAGCTGCGTGGTGTGATGACATGTCAGACACACATGGAAACTCCGTCTTCTAGCTGGTGATGTTTAGGCTTTATGATTCGTAGAAGAGCTGGGGGAAATCTTTAACAATATGATAACCATTTGTGCCGTCCCGCGAGAATATGCGTACTGTATCGACACAGATCAGCCTGTGCAGTCCACGCAGGCTAATCCGGGCCGACACGTTCCGTCTCAGGGGTATAGAGTAATGAATCCTGAACCAGATAATCCACAAGAGGCGAAACGTGCTGATCCAGATCGATACTTTACGCAGAGTCCACAATGTTAGTTTTCTCGCTGGACGGCTCATTTCTCTTTCATCTTCAAAATGTTGCAGCCTGTAAACTTTCCGATACCAAGTGAAGAAATGACAGAACATGAGAGTGTATGACTTGAATAATAACCTTGGGATGACATTTCCTTTACTAGAAATTGAGCAAATATTCCAAAAAAGCAATAATCACCAATTAACTTATTGGCGCACTATCACATCAATTTTCACACCCGTCATTTTATACGCATCTTTTAACATATATTAGGACAAACTGACATAATATGAAACAGAAGGAAATGTGAAGGCTGATCCGGGTCTTCATTGCTCGTATATAACCTCAGTATGTTTTTTGTAAAGCACCGCTCAGTTATACATCTATATATATTAAAAAACAAAATCGCGGACGATTCAATTTGTTCGCTTATGTGACTTCATTTTTGAAGAGGTAAAGAGGAAAGCTGCAAACTTTTGAGACGTAATGCGATGTTTACATATGATTTATTCAATGTTTGCAACAGCTGTCTTTGATGTAAACATCGACTATGTTTTGGTTAGGCTGGGAGGGTTTTACGGAACTGCAGACTGTCAACGTTTATACATGTTTGTTGATTTAAAAATATCGAACAAACTGGTCGTCAATGTGATGTCTGGTTACACACGATTAGATCTCTGGTTAACGTACGCGTGACAATTATTGATTTTATTATCGTTTCTTATGTTTTGACATACGTTGTAAAAACACAACAAACGACACATACACAAACTTTATCACTTCACCCTTAATCATGATTAGCTCCAACTCGCGACCGATGTCAGAATTTTACTAATAATGTTTTGTTTATTTTTAGAAAATAGTACACTGAAAACGAATATTCTTATTCGACAACAGTATTCGAATATTCGTCCGTTTTTCGAATATTCGAATATTCAAATATTCGTTCCCGTCCCTAATATAAAGAGTACTGCGTTCGTCGTCGGGATTAGACATGACAACTTGAATAATGTAATGTTCAAGTGTATTTTTGTCAAACGATGTATTAAACAAAATTCCTTGAGTTATGCGATACTACAGATGACATTCGGAGGTTTTTAATTAATGTCGAATTCGATCATACTACATACTTAAGCAGGCACTCTTAACCATGCTTTCAAATGCTCTCTTGATGAATGTAAAACGACATGGACAATGACTTGGCGCGTGTCGATCATTTGTGGTTTGTTTACTTCGGGCGCAATCAATGAAGTGGTTTTTGAGCTACTTTGGGTAATGAGGCCTTGGTGATATCAGGATGCATTTACTAATTTGTGACATGGTATTGGTTGATAAGTGGTGAATTCGAACGTTCGTTAGTCGAACATTTCCCTTTGTGTTAATTGGTGGCTGCATTGTCGACGAGGAGAATGACGTTTCAATCTGCGAGTCTCATCTGTGAGTTGATTTCAACATTATTTCAGTTATATCACGACGACTGCTCATTTATTCATGATCCCTGGGTAAACAAACCAGTACTAGGCTATGAAATATGCCTGTCCTTGGGGACACTCTATCATGACTATGTATGTCGAAGGTCTTCAGTCAATGGATGAAGATGTTAGAAGTCATCTACGCTTTCTAGCTGTATCGGTTAAGTTACGTACGTCTGTGGAGTGTAGGTACTCTCGAATCAACGTGGTCTGTGTACTTGCCTTCAGGTTGTTGTCACCGATGGCTTTAGCTCTTTAAGCCACTGTTATTCTTTCTTCCGAACTGTTCACGCCTTTGTTCTGGTGGTAACTGGTGTTTGGTTGGTATCTAGGCGAAATAACAGGCCTGTTTCGACAAGGTTATAGATGTCCAACGATTCGTAGTCTGCAATAATCCTGTGAGGATTATATCAACCTTCTCCAAGGAATGTCATGTGAGCGCTGTCTGACTCGCCATGGTAGATCTTTCGTAAAATATCACGTCTGTTCTTGAATCGCTGCAGCCAGCCTCGAGAGTAACCAGAGGTCGGTGTCGTTTAATTGCTGGCATCTCATCGTTAATAGCTGCGTGGTGTGATGACATGTCAGAACACACATGAAAACTCCGTCTTCTAGCTGGTGATGTTTAGGCTTTATGATTCGTAGAAGAGCTGGGAAATCTTTAACAATATGATAACCATTTGTGCCGTCCCGCGAGAATATGCGTACTGTATCGACACAGATCAGCCTGTGCAGTCCTAGCAGGCTAATCCGGGCCGACACGTTCCGTCTCATGGGTATAGAGGTATAGAGTAATGTATCCTGAACCAGATAATCCACAAGAGGCGAAACGTGCTGATCCAGATCGATACTTTACGCAGAGTCCACAATGTTAGTTTTCTCGCTGGACGGCTCATTTCTCTTTCATCTTCAAAATGTTGCAGCCTGTAAACTTTCCGATACCAAGTGAAGAAATGACAGAACATGAGAGTGTATGACTTGAATAATATGACATTTCCTTTACTAGAAATTGAGCAAATATTCCAAAAAAGCAATAATCACCAATTAACTTATTGGCGCACTATCACATCAATTTTCACACCCGTCATTTTATACGCATCTTTTAACATATATTTGGACAAACTGACATAATATGAAACAGAAGCAAATGTGAAGGCTGATCCGGGTCTTCATTGCTCGTATATAACCTCAGTATGTTTTTTGTAAAGCACCGCTCAGTTATACATCTATATATATTAAAAAACAAAATCGCGGACGATTCAATTTGTTCGCTTATGTGACTTAATTTTTGAAGAGGTAAAGAGGAAAGCTGCATACTTTTGAGACGTAATGCGATGTTTACATATGATTTATTCAATGTTTGCAACAGCTGTCTTTGATGTAAACATCGACTATGTTTTGGTTAGGCTGGGAGGGTTTTACGGAACTGCAGACTGTCAACGTTTATACATGTTTGTTGATTTAAAAATATCGAACAAACTGGTCGTCAATGTGATGTCTGGTTACACACGATTAGATCTCTGGTTAACGTACGCGTGACAATTATTGATTTTATTATTGTTTCTTATGTTTTGACATACGTTGTAAAAACACAACAAACGACACATACACAAACTTTATCACTTCACCCTTAATCATGATTAGCTCCAACTCGCGACCGTTGTCAGAATTTTACTAATTTTGTTTTGTTTATTTTTAGAAAATAGTACACTGAAAACGAATATTCTTATTCGACAACAGTATTCGAATATTCGTCCGTTTTTCGAATATTCGAATATTCGTCCGTTTTTCGAATATTCGAATATTCGTTCCCATCCCTAATATTAACCCTTTCAGCGTCGAATTGTTTAAAGTAGAGTCTTCCATGTTTCAAACTCGGACGACTCTATTTTCATGTTATATGATTTTTGGAATATTTTTTTATAAATCACAGCCAAACAATGCAGAGTTCAGGTGAGACAGCTCGTTACGAGCTGACTCACCTGAATCTGCATTGTTTGCAAAAAGCTCAATATTGCCTTTGGCGCCGAAAGAGTTAATGACAACTGACAGACAAAAGGTCGTTCGGTATTCACCTTTTCGATCGACTCACACAGATCATCAAGTTATTTCATACACCTGCATGTTTCCATGACTAGGTATTCAAAACCTAGTGGCAGGATATTATGAGTCGTTCGCACGAGAAAATCAAACATTATAGACTCTGCGTAATGTAACGACCCAGATCAGGCTCGACACATCTCAGGGAGATAGAGTAATGATTCCTGAAACAGAAAATCCACAGGAGGCGGAAAGTGTCGGTCCGGGTTAGCCTACGCAGAGTCAACACTGTTGGTTTTCTCGTGGGATGGCTCAATATTATATAAAATTCAATTTACTCTTTACAGATGTAAATAAACATTTATTCATATAACTTTGTATTACACCATAACTACGTTAAGATACATTAAAGCTGGAAAAGCAGCCAGTTGCTTGGGAAGATTGTTGTGTGGAGTACTGGTGTGAGAAAACCAGGAAATGCATGAGTAGGTGAACTGGCCGTCGTGATATAACTGATAAATTGTTAAAAACGGCGTTAAACCCCAAACAATCAATAACATACATTAACCTTGAAATGAATGTGCATGTTTTTGGTAAACAAATTATTAATACCACAAAATGCACATATCTTTTGCGCCAAATTATAACTTATTGCTATTGATTTCAGAGAGACATGGATTCAAAACAATGTATCAAATGGAGACACTAAGAAAAGAAATCGGATACACAAAAATGCATCCGCACAGTCTGATCAAGAGCTACACTGTTCACACATTTCTTGAATAAGCCTGTTATAATCTTCTATCAACTTGTGAAGTTTCTGATACGTCTTAGCAGGTGGACAAACAGATCCGAACCTACACAGTTCAGAAATGCCAACGCGGACATTCATTTTCAAAACGACCGGCTTATTCGTTCTTATTTGTTAACCCTTTCCCACATATATACCGAGGACTTGGCGTGAAACAGTTGTAACTTAAAACCTATTTTGAAAACTCTGGTTTAGGGGCAATTTCGACCCTTTTGTAAACAATGCAAATTTAGGTGCCATTGCTCAGAACGAGCAATGGCACCTAAATTTCCATTGTTTACCAAGAAAATTGATTTAACGCTTATAAAGACTTTATGGCAAGGTGATTAACCTTGTTAAAAAAATACAAATTTTAGTTCTCGATACGCTCTCTGACGCATCTACAGGAGACAACTTTAGAACAAACAATGTGACAAAAAAAAAAGAAGAGAAATAGATCATAATGAGCACTTTCTAATTTTGCCAGAATGTTTTCAACTCTATGCAACAATTATATATTTATTTATAGAAATGTTCCACATTTTGTCTAGACGTTTTTCAAAGAAGACAGCTGCAGTATTGTTGTATGAGGGGAAAGAGTTAATTTCGTTTCCAAAGTTCTATTTTTAGCCGATCGCAACCTCCGTCTACCGTTGTAGATTCCAGTCAGTGATAACAGTGACTAACCAACTGATGGTGTAAATGTCATTTTTGCAGCACGATGCTGACGCATGACAAAATATTTATAAATAAACAAAAAGCATCGAAGCTTGACTGTACATATACAATTATTTTGATGGCGTGATAGATTATACTACCAGTGCAATTTGAACTGTCACTTGATGAATATGTATCAAGGTCAGCTTTCATAGAAATTTTACTGACCTTGTTAATTATTTATCGCTCAACAGTTCATTTAAAGGGAAACTATATTGCCTTAAAACTTTTATAAACAAGTTTCTAATAAGGCTTGGTGTATAAATTTAGTACCCGGCGTACTATAGTTAATTAGCACTAACGTAAAAGGAGACCTCTAATAAGACAGACAGGCTGGAGAACGGCTCTGGTGTAAATGTCGAAAGGCGTCCAAACTTACGGCTAGCCTTTTTGGCGGTCTCATGTATCAGACGATTATTTAAATTAAAGATTTTTAGTTTGTTCAGCCGGTAAAAGTCTTGGTTTCTGGCAGTCTGGTAAATAATTACGTCTGGAATGAACGAACATTATCGACTATGTTTGTCACCTCGATTTACCTTTCTGATAGTGTGCCCCCTCTAGTTGGTGACACCAGTGCCTATAGTCTGCGCAACGCCAATGCTGTACAACGTATTCGTAAACGTACTAGACTCTACCCAGAATCATTTCTTCCATCTACAATTCGTGAATGGAATGATCTTCCTATTCAAATTCAGATATATTGACTCTCTGCCAGAATTTGCGAATTACCTTATCCCTTTCCCTCATTCTGCAGCAGACGACTTAACCGTTACATTATTAAAGTCCCAAGGCATTACTAGTGTGGAGAGCGAGTGATTCCGTCAATGTAACGACTTCGGAATAACTGCAGGTCTTTAAATTACCATCTCTTTCTCAAGAATATAGTAGCAAATTCACTCTGTGCATGATGAAGTATCGAAAAAGACATATACTTTCTTCTTTGAATGTAACAGGTATAACCAATTGCGATTATAATTACTTGAAACATTGCAACCTTTTCGACCTGTGATACTTATTCTAAATAGTGATAACGCACGTGATTACGACAGTAATGTTCACATATTTAGTGCAGTACACGCTTTCATCAGAAATAGCAAACGATTAGACATGAAATAATCTCAGGAATGCCCATCTCCTATAGCCCACTGGGTTTATAATTCAACGAACACAACAGGTTCTAGAAGCGTCATTTTCTGATCCACGCCACCATTAATGTTTATAAAATAATATATCATTAATTATATTTTCATTCTTATAACATTACATTGTTCTTAAATTTAAACATATTTAAACATGATTATTTGCTGGACTGCTACTTAATCTGCATATGTGTATACATCTACCCTACTTTAAATATAACCATGAACAGAAAGGAAACCTAATAAGGTAGAATTAGCTTCCATTCCAATTCTTATGTATTTTCTCTTGTGTTAAAAATTAAAAAAGGTCAATGAAATAAAAGATGCTTAAACTAAACTAAAGTAATGTAAATATAGGTACATTCAAATGACATTACAGCCAGTCTGTTCCATACTGAATATTGGGTATTTTCTTAAATAAAGGACTTAGGTACAACCTCAAATCGAGTTGGTGCTCGTTATTAGTCATCTTTGCACACATATCGTGATCAGGTCAATGTTGTTAAGTAATACATTTAGAAACGGTTCACTAGTATTTGATTACATTCTATAAATAGTTCTAAATAACGATTTGACAAATATAATATCTTTACTTTGAGTAAAAAACCTAATAAAACATCAAACAATTCATCGTGGTGATTTGAAAAGAGCGTCACAGGTTGGTAACATCCCCTGATAACACGCTATTGCATGAATATGGATCAATACAGGCTTATTAAAACGGAAAGAGCTCTGCCGGTAGGATTTTCGGAGACTTCAAACGAGACTTTCCATACCCAGAGTGTAAAACAGCTAGGTTATCTCCATTTAAAGCGCTCCTGATATACAACAAAGACTTAGTAGGTTTAATCCAAATTTAATAAGTTTTGCAAAACATGTTAAGTTTGCCTCGAACTAACTTTGTTTCGGACGAAAAGTCCGAATCATCGGTAAAGTATGACATTTGTTTACAGTTTGAAATAACGCCAAACGGTATCTGTAACGTTAAATGTGATTAGCTGCAGCACGCCAAATCAAAACCAAGAAGAAATTAGCCTTATCCACTGAATGTCATGTCAGCGCTGTCGGACTCGCCATGACACGTCTGTTCTTGAATCGCTACAGCCAACATCAAGAGTAACCAAAGTCGGTTCAGTTTAATTGCTGGCTCAGTTTCTTGGCTTTCATCATTGGTATTTCGTCATTTACAGATGCGTGGCGTGATGTCATGTCATGAAAATGTCATAATAACTGATTTAATGAGAATATCTTGAACAGATTAAAGAACCAACTGGATCGTAAAGCCCTTGAAACATTATACATGTCCTTTATAAGACTTCTGCTCGAATATGTATTACGGGACAACTGTACACTGTCCGAGAAGGACCAGATAGACACAATCAATATGAAGCTGCAAGAATTGTATCTGGTTGTACGAAAGTAGTATCCCTCAATGATCTTTAAAAAGAAGTTGGATGGGAAACACTGCAGACACGACGTCGCAGACATTTACCCAGGGATCATGAATAAGTGAACTGTCGCCTTGATATAACTGAAATAATGTTGAAAATGGCGTAAAAC